>VFFE01006418.1:654153-678125 GCA_008921705.1 Burhinus oedicnemus | reverse complement strand
CAACCACACAAAAAAAAAAAAAAAAAAAAAAAAAAGAATGAGACTGGATTTGAGTACTTTTAAAACATTTTAACTGATAATTTATTTTCATTTCTAGCTAAAAAGTAAATACTTTGTTTTACGTTGGTTTATTTAGCTTTTTAAGTTACATAAAATCATTTCACTTCAATTAAAAGAGAAATGTCATTTTAAACCATGATCAGTTCTGTTTAAGTGGATTTTGTCAATACATTTTCAAGGATTTCCACCTTTTGGGTGGAAGGCTGATAGTTGAATTTGACCTGACTCTTCAGCCAGATCTGGATCTGCAAAGCTGTATTCCTTGGGAACACATCATGCCTTAATGAAAAAGCCCGCACACATCATACATAAGAGCTTATAGCGCAGCCACTGACTGATGGCATGATCTTCCTCTCTTAACTGAAGTGATAGCAATTGCAACCCCAGTTTTCAATTACATTGAAATATGTAATAAGGCTTTAAAAATGAGATGACTGGGCAGGAATCAAAGATTCTTCCTAAGTCTCAGTCCCAGTTTTATTATAGAACACATTTAAGTTTTTGTATATCAACAGGGTGAGACTACAGTTCACCGGGGGCACCTGCTGGTCTTTAAATAGAGCACATGGCCAACAGCCCTTAGAGAAAAAGCATATAGAAATATTACATTTGGTTTTGAAGTA
This sequence comes from Burhinus oedicnemus, assembly GCA_008921705.1. NCBI lineage: Eukaryota > Metazoa > Chordata > Aves > Charadriiformes > Burhinidae > Burhinus > Burhinus oedicnemus. Next base: position 677,442 of record VFFE01006418.1, on the reverse strand, counting down.
GTAGTTTCTGCTGCTCAAATTAACCAGAGGTTATTTAATAGTTTCCTGATGCTTAAAAGATTAAACATAAATATACATGCATACACATATATATTATCCCCAACTATTCTGGCTATCATTTCAAGCAAAATGCAATTACGAGTAAATTATTGAACAATTATCAAAATAAGGGATTTGAAGCAACCTGTTGCTCAAGGATTTCTTTGTAATTCTGAGAGCACTGATAGCTTATTCACACAGAGATTGCGTGCCATTGAATCCCATCACAAAATATTTGTGAAAAAATCACACAAAAAAAGAAATCCCTCTCCCCATTCTCCTTACCTGCCAGCGAATATTTCTCGTGGTAGACGGTGTAAGCTCTTTCATGAGCGGCCGCTACGGCCTGGGCTTGGTACTGGGGGTCATCGTAAGGAAGGCTTTTAAGGACCTCCGGCAGGTCGCTGAAGGTGAGCCACACATCGACCAGGTACCCAAAAACACGGAAGCTGAACTCTGCGTATTCCACAAAAAGGTCAGCAAAAGCCTCGGTTTTCCTACCCACAGCCTGCGCAGCCACAGCGCTAGGGACACGCTGGTGATGCAGAACTACCACTGGCCTGAGGTCTGCAGCAACTAGGGTCTTGAGCAGCTCCTGGCAGCACTGCACTTGAGCTTCATCTGGCTTCCTGGCATCCCCCTTTGGAAGAATGCGTGCCCACGGCAGGAAGATTTTGTAATGCGTTACCCCCATCTCACGAAGGTGGGAGAAGTACTGGAGCAGCTCAGAAGCCACAAGATCTTGTTGGCACAGGTAATCATGGGCTTCAGCCATGGCAGAGTGCTGGTCTTCCTTGGGTAGGACTTGGTTCTGCAGATGCCATCTATTTACTAACTCACCAGGTAGAGGTCCAGCAAGGGCAATAAAATGCTGAGGAAATTCCTCATCTATCCCAAGGCAGGGAGAGACTAACAGAAAGAAGATGACTGTCTTACAAACCAGCTTCATTTCTGGACCTGCTTCACAAACACTTGTTCCACACTATTTATATTACAGTAGAAGTAATATTTAACTGAAATTATCTATTACACAGATAAATGTTCCCAGAACTAGCTGACACTAGAATGATAACAAATCAGGACTTTCAATTAGTAGATGAACGAACAAATAGGCGAATACAAAAAAACACTGTCAATTAGATGGACAAAGGTCACATGGAAACATTTTCTGAGATGCCCAGGTTCCCCTTTATGCTTGAACATCAGTTGACATTTGCTGATACTGCCTTCATTTCAGAGGGAGATATAATAAGTAGACAATACTTTTCATCTCCTCTTGGACTTTTTTGGCTTAAGTGGAATCCCAGCACAGCTCTGGATAGAGAAAATAGCAAGAGCAGAGTTATCTGCATTGCTGATGCTGGGTGCCACCCCAGCTCAGGGCGGGCAAGCCAGCAAGAGCCACATTTGCACTATAATTCTTGGGTGCATAAAGGAAATCTGGGACATGGCATCTTACCCCCTTGGAAAAGCGGTTGTTACGTGAATTCAGGCAGCAGCAACAATGTGCATCCTCATGCCCGATAACATGGAGGAATTTGAACAATATCATTTTATTGCTTTCCAAAGTACTCCTTCCTTCAGCCTTGAGAACACGTGCGCTCTCAGCAGGTTGGACGCATACAGATCACCTACCTGAACTGCTGCAGGGAAGAGATAGCTCGACTTTTCTACATTCACATACAGCAAAACTGAAGAGCTGAGAACATTTACCTGAAAACACTGTCTGTGCTGCCTAAATACAGAACATGTTTAAATCAACTAAACATAAAATTCTATGTAACTATATTGAAAAGTCAGTTCCATCTCCCCGTTTATTTCCTTTAATAGCCAGCTTTTTGTCTAAAGCATACCTGGCGTCATCTGAGCAACTCACTGCTCTGTCAAGCAATATTATCTTTAAGTTACAGTAGAAAACATCCCTCAACATTTGCTGTTACTCCAATAGCCTATCTTATACAGGGATTGTAATTTGTGTACTTTGACCCTATTTGATTCCCAGGTGACCTTTTTTTTTTCAGGAAGCCTTGAAAAGTTTGCTGAAACATGGTGCTTGCTCTTCTGAATGACTGAGTAAGTACTCTCATTTTTTTTTTTCCCCTTGATGTTTGAACAAGTTTGAACCAGAAATTTACAGCACCACCTGCTGCTTATTTTTCAGTAGAGCAGCATCAACTCAGAAAGAGAACACCTTTCCTACCCTATGAAGCACAGAGCTGGGGAAGGAGAAGCAGAAAAACTACTTAACTTTCTCCATGTGAAATATATTTATTATCAAAGATTGGGGGGGAAGAGGGGAAAACCCAGAATGAAATACAAACATCTTCTGTCCTTGTTTTGAAAGTCAATTATGAACAATATAGAATAAAATGAAACTGTTGCTGTAGGTGGGTGGAAATTTTTAGTGAAATGTAGCATTTGCCAGATGCAGTTTATGAAAGAAATTAGTGGAGAGAATTTACTGCAGCTAGAGTTTGTACCCAGTGACAGGGCAGTGCTGTTGGCGAAAAATATTTATGATTCCTTCCATTCCATAAATGTAACTGTTATCTTTAATGACATGTTTCATTAGACCGAGGTAATCTTTCCAAAGCTGGGGGGGACTAACAGGAAGATGATGACTACCTTACAAACCAGCTCCATGTCTGGACCTGCTTCAGAAATAGTTATTCCACATTATTTATGCTTAAAATATATAGCTTTCGTATCTTTCATGCTATTACAACAGTTTCTTACGTGCTGATATCAGGTTGACATGACAAATATCCAGGTGTTTTTAGTTCTTAATAGATTATTTAATAATCCCATACCATACAGTAAATAATTGAGAACAACAGAAATTTAAGTAACGTTTTTGTATAGAAAAATCTACAAACAAGTTTACAAATATAATCTTAAAAATCCCTTACAAATGATGGCAGTTGTCAATTCACTTACAAGTCAAGATATTCGTCAAGATGGGGGTTTCTGACCTCCTGACTTAAAGTCTTGCTTTGGGTTTGGCTATTTTCAATTATCTATTTTACATATTCAAGAGGAGCACACTCATCTTTAGTCCATCTAAAAAGAAAGAGAAGCAATCAGAGTTTCTCATTATCCATTACTGGAAGTTAAAAAAAAAGTCTTAAAAAACAGCATCTGTCATCCAGGAAATTTAATCTTTCTTAAGACATTAAGCATTTAGATCACTATTTTTTCAACCTCAAAGCATAGGCATAGAAAATAGCAATCCCACACACGAGCAACAACAAATCCACCCCCAGAGATCTCCAGACATTTAATGATATTTTATTTATGTTAATAAGAAAAGCAGTAAAAACCTATAGCATAAAAAGTCTACTAAATACAATAGAAGAACAATGCACAATTCCTCTCATTTAAAACAGAATAATCTACATAGCTGGAGGCTGAAAAGAGCTATTGAATGTTTCTCCTCTGCATCTGGATGATGGCAGTGAAACCCAGAATTAATAACGAAACCAATACATACGTATGCCTTTTCGTTAAAAACTTTCCAGGTATGCTCAGTGTAAATGAGCATATATATTACTAACTGCACATTGGCACATTCCACAGTAAAGCATTCATATGAATTTAAGATGTTAGCTATAGAGCAACCATTGCAAGAATGAAGAAAAGAATGTATTTTCCAGCATGTAACTAGTCAGTTCTACAATCCATTTCTCAGCCTTTAGTCTTCCAACAGATAGTTTGGGTTGACAACCAGGTATGGATCTTCATCAAAAGTCTCCTCTTCTCTGGATCCTCTCAGTCCCGACTGGGACAGTTCTATCAGAATGTGGTCCTGCAACAGACAAATTAAACGTTTGTTTGTACTTTCTGAAAGACACCTCCTTTTTAAACTGGTAACACCTCTTATTGATGAATTATTTAACCCTTTTAATTGTGAACTCCCTCTTTAACAGGTTCCTAATCTTAACAATTATGTTCAGTGGTGTTCTGGTCTCTTATATGTTGTATGCTTTCTAGGAACACTTCAATCTAGTGGTTTTGTACCTTTAAAAATGAGACGTATTTTATGTTTTCACACTTCTTCCTCCAAACTGTCCTAGCGTCCCTGTGACTTACAGCTATCTATTGAATAAAGTGTTGTTTGCATTTCTGTATCCTAACGTATAACTAATGCTATAGAACTACAGAAAAATACCACTTACACTTCTATAGGGACATAACATGGCATTTTGAACTTTTACTTATACACATCTCTAATTTATTTCAGTGTTTTCTCTAATTATTTTTAACAGATATTAGACAAAGAAGGCATTTATACTGCATCAGTCAATAATATGGAAGCACAGAACACAGTTCTCAAATTAGCAATGTATTCTATTAAAAATGAACCATTGCACTATATAAGTTAAAACCCTTTTTCACTATCCACACATCTCTATACATACATAATGTGTAAGTCGGTGAATGACTCTCTCTATGATCTTCTTTTTATTTATTAGTTCTTCTTCAGACTCTATTTCAGATTCAATTTCCTTTAGATACCAATTAATAAGTTCACTCTTCTTTAATGACGAATCGTCCTCTTCTGCAAGGAAAAGAGTTTGCATAAACAGCAGCAGCAAGATACCATTCAAACCGTAAGAGAAAAGGATTTCTATGTTAACATTTACAATGCTGAAGAGAGAAACATGCAATAGCCCATCAGACATTCTTCTGTTTCTTAAATCAGCATATTTTGTACAGGAGGCTGTTGTATCACAGTTTAATTGGAGACATCTAGATTGAGAATTGAAGTCTTCAGTTCTATGCATCCATGTGGCTTACAGCTTAAAATGAGCAGTCTAGCAACTGCCTTCAGCTTCAAGAAAAAGCAGTTGTGAGGAGTTGTAGAACTTTCCTCTAAGGGCAAAAGAAAATCACTGTCATCCAGTGCTGAAAAGGTCATCCTTCTACAAATACTCAGTATTTTGAACAGATATTGTAGTCTCTGCACTCATCCAAAAACTCTGTAGCATTGGTATATGCTATCAGACATCTGCTGCATTTCATCACAGCAACAGCCTCATTGCAACTGAAACATTTCCTCTTCCCAAGAGAGGATGCAGCCATTTGGCACATACTGGTTAAGTATATACTTTAGGCTGTGGTTTCTGGCATACATTAAAGCTCTTGCTACAGTTTTCATTGCTGCTAACTATTCTAGCTAGGTTAAACCAGCATATGCTACAAATCCTTTTCTGGATCTTCTCTGTTGACATGCTCCTTGGTTTACCAGGTTTTGACAAATGACTAAAATATCAGAGCTAGAAAGTCCAAGAAGCCATATTTGTATCATCAGATGTAGTATAGCCACTTGTGTACAGGGTCACATCTGACCTAACAAGCCTGGTGTCTCAGCAAGAGTGAAAATCCCAAGTGCAGCAGCCTCAGCTGTAGTAACAGTTGCTCCCTGCACTGATGCAGCTACCTGTGCCGAACCTCAGCAGCACAGTGGGATTAGTTCACTCAGAGGAGCAAGTTTGTGAACCTCTGCAGAGTAAGCTCTGTTAACATGCCTCAAGCACTTCAGGGTGCTAAGCAGCAAAGATTTTACTCACACACTAATGTTTACCAAATTACCCTGAAAAATGCACAGGAGGAAGAGGCAATCATTGTTCAAGGATCTGTGATCACAACCTTCTATTCTAACTTTTTAATACATGACACACTCAAGCCCTTTCTCTCTAAGGTGTCTGAAAGATAGTTTCCTTCACAAGTAAAAAATTCCCTTGTGAGCTTCAGAGGAATTTGTTCTAGTAAAGAGCCAATGCACACATGGCAACACAACTCAGGGTCTACTGTCTTTTTAATAAACAAATTCTTACCTTCTTCTGCTTTCCTGAGGTGCAGCACCAGGAGATTCGAAATTCGTCGATACTCGGAGAAGCCCAGTCTCAGAGAAGCTTTGGGTGCGGCATCCTTGTTTGTGTCCTCAGAATGGCCATTGATCCCATTGACAAGACCATTAGCCCCAGCTGGAGCTTCCGCCTCACCTGTTTGGACACATGCCCAGGTTTAAATCTGCAGCATCTTTTAACTGTTTAATACTCTGAGCCACTGAAAAGTGTTGCATTGACTAACCAGGTAAGTGGACCCACAAGGAGCCTGAAGAACTAAGAGAGGTAAGAACAGGAGTCAGGATTCCTAGACCTTATCAGATAAGAAATACTTGAGAAACTGAAGAGAAGTATATACTCAAACAAGTAAGCTGTAAAGGCTGGGATTACTTTCCCCTTTGAAAAAATTCTCCACAAGTAATTTACCGTTGACTCCATCTTGGTCCTCTTGATCCTCCATTTGCTGTTCATCGTCTTGGTCTAAATTGATGTCAGGAGTCTCAACTCTAATGATGGACTTATTTAAAAGCCTGAAAGCTTCCTTCACATGTTTCGGGTGAACCTGGGGAAAATTTCAAAAAACATGTATTAAATAGGCATGGTGGCTCTTCTAGTGTTAAAAGCTTTTTTTCCCCAATAGCTCCAGAAACTCACCCCTGGCTGATGAAGGGTCTTTCTACCCATCTCACTGATTAATCCTAAGCAGTAAAGACTCTGCAAGTCAAATTATATCCCACTATAAGTACTCTGAGTTCACACAAGGTTATGGAGGGAATAAGCAGCCTGATTAATCTTTCAGGCTTTAGCGATCATGTGGAGTCGATTAAAATTTTTACTTAAGCCAAGAACATTTTGAAGAAAGATCAGCAGAGCAACAAACATGAAAGAAACGGGTCTGCACAGAAACAATATGAAAAAAAAAATTGTCAGTAATGAGACCCTCCTCTGGAATTGAAAAGCAAAAACTGGAAAAATCATCTCTAGCTGAGCCATAAGCTAAAAGCTATGTTTCTTTATAAGCTGAACTTAATCAAAAAGAATCCAACGTGTGTCCTTCTTACACAACCAGTGAGCAAGTTTCTATCGCTGCATGTGTCCCGTAACCCCTAATCAACATTTCAAAAAGCCTGTTGAGTTTTAAAGCAGAGACTAGGTGGACAATAGTCATACTACAGTTAATAGCCATAACACAACATATGTTTCAACACTGGTTGACGTGAGGAGGAGCTCAGATCACAAATACTCCTAGGGAGGTTCAGATACTTTGATGAACTTTGGTGTTTTAGATTGCATGTGGAAAAGAGCTGTGAGAGACTACAAACTACACAAGATTAGGAGAGAGAGACTGCCAACAGCCCTGGCTGATACTAATAGATGATTGTTCTTCCTCTTTGTCATGACTCGACAGGTAACAGGCTAAGAGTGCTGATACAACTGTAATGCAAAAACATGCATCTTCTCAGTTTGGACCAGCTGATCTCAGTTTTACAAGACATACCTTAAATCCAGTATTTCTGCCACAAAAATTCAGACGGAGTATGACCATATCACAAGTGAAAACATGATCCAAGCTCTCCTCCTCACCCACAGGATTTAAATATGTACAATACCATACTCAAATAGCAAAGCCAAAACTCCCACAGCACTTTTATAAACATTTATACAAACTCCCATCAAAAACCTGATACCTCATCACAGCAGTGCATACGGGCCATAGCTTCAGACAGCCGAATCATGCTTTCCAACTGTCGCACTGTGATTCTCCAGGATGACTTTGTCACTCCAGAGCCATCACGCTGCCGTAGTCGTTTATACTGCTCCACTATAAAGTCCTCAGACTCCTTAGATATCTTTGTGACACAAGACAGTATGACAGTTTTCCATGTTAAAAGTATTAAAGTTTATGCTTCTTGCATCAGATTGGCAGTTCCCAGACTTTTCTGTACTAGCTACTGCTTTTCTCTGAAATATTCTATGCTATACACATACTATACATAAAAATGATAATCATATTATTTTAAAATTATACTGTAAAAATGATTACAGTAACAATGATATTACAATAAGTACACTGATGCATCTATTATTTTTACAGCAGATTTTCTATTTTTCTATCCCACCAACTTGCTTCATGTCTGTCTCTACTAGTTTGTTCTATGTTTATTTACCTTCCATTCTGCATACAAACACACACACAAGCATAAGTTCAACATACTAACACCGACTGCAGCTTTGTGTACGCGCTTTTTAACCTGAGTCTATCCGCACATACACAGATCCAACTGGAAAACAAACTCCCCACCACATGGAAATGAAATGGGAGTTTTCAAAACTCTGTAAGGGAGAGTGTCCTCTCATTCCATTTGAGAAGAACTACTTGAGAAGAACTTCTCAAAAATCTAACACGCAGCCCATCCAAACTGCTCTTTGAATAGACCACAAAAATTTATACTTGGAGCAGTTTCCCATATTCTGTATTTTACTACAAAAAAAGCAAAGAAATATTGAGGAACAATACCCTTTTAAAATAAAGCCAAACAAACTGTTGGATTAAGCAGTAAGTCAATAAAATACAAAACTCTCTGCAGCAGTCGTGTTGTATAACCCATGCCCTTGAGGTATGATAAAGCTATGAAATGACCCCTCAGTTGTTCTACACAGAGGTCAAGAACTGCCTCCAAAGTGGTTAAAAGACTACTGATTATAACACAGCCTCAGCTGGGCTGGCTAGGTTTCTGGAGTTCAAAAAATCCCAAATGAATACATGGCTCCAAAATGCGCTATGTTTCTAGATAACTGAATTTACAGCTCCTTTCTTGAGAGAACACTATACTAAGTGTCTTTGCATTTGCTGGAAAAAAGCATGATACAGAGTGACTATTCCTTTGGATCACCTCATACAGAACAACTTATACAACAAAGTAGAATTACCTTTGGTTTAAACTGTCTTGCAAACAGCAGATACCTTCTGATATCATCTAATGAATAGACACGATCGACAGATTCTTCCACTCTGGAATGCAGATCCACTATGCGTCTGGCAATGGCATAATCTGTAACCTGGGATATTATTGCTCTGTCAGATCACTTTCACAACATCAGCCAAATATCAAAACAACAGCTATATTCTTCCTTCCCATTCCTTCCCTCGCTTGCGCTCCTCATGGCTAATCTTTCCAGAAGCCAGACTCTCTGCCAGAAGATCCAGGAAAATGCCCTGGAGGTTTTTAATACAAGAAAACATAGCAGAGAAAGGATAAAAGGCAGTTTTAGGATTTATAACCTCTTGGAACTCTCCTGGGTTACAAGTTAGCCGTAGAACAGGCAGAAAGCAGCACTTTACAGCGTGGGAACTGCTTTCTTCCTTTTCAGCCTACTCTGGCTCTTTCATCAGTCCCTTCTCAATTAGAATAATCACTTTGAGGAAAACAGTGGAGAGAATAGCACTGAACCAACATTAATCTCTGTATCTCACGCGTTCCCAAGGCAAACGCCACATAGACAGGTGGTAGCAGTCTTAGCCTTAGTGACCAGCGATTTGTAAAAATGACTAATGGGTTTAAGTTTGCAGGTCAAATCACTACAAGATGAAAAGGCAGTATCTTTGTATTCAGCACAGCATGTCCAAATTCGTACTGCCAGCTTTTAACTTTGCAGACAGAGAAGAAAAGCAGAAGCAAGACACTCTCATGAGTTCAGCTTCACTTAAAATTTCAGAGGGCCACCAAGGTGGTCAGAGGGCAGAAGCACATTATGTATGAGGAGAGGCTGCAAGAGCTGGGTCTGTTCAGCTAGAAAAGAAAGCAACTGCCTCATTGGCAAGTATAGATGTGATGGAGCCAGATTCTTCTTAGAAGTACAGATTGACAAGAGGCAACAAACACAAACTGAACCATGAGAAATTCTGATTAGACATAAAAGTTATTACTTTTCAAACACATGAGAGTTGTTAAACATTGCCATAGGGGCCTAGAGAGGCTGCAGAATCTCCATCCTTGGAGATACTCAAAGCTCACCAGGTCAAGGTCTTGGCAACCTGTTCGCAATGATCTGCTTTGAGCAGGAGGTTAGACTAGAGACCTCCAGAGGTCTTTTCTGACATAAATTATTCTACAGTTCCTTAAAATTACCTCATTACATTCATCCACAAGGATGAAGAAGAGATCAAAGCGAGACATGATAGGAGCCGACAGGTTTATATTCTGTTTCAGTGACTTGGATCTGTCATAGCGCCCACCAACTGGGTTTGCTGCAGCCAAAATGGAGGTCCTGGCATTCAGGGTAGCCTGACAATGAAAATAAAATTAAAAAAACCCAAAATTATATCTGTGACCACTTGCTAAACGAACTCATTGCAATTCAAATTGCTCAGCAGAAAAACTTTCGCATGGAGTTTCAATGGAGGTATTACAACAATCACTCCTCAAGAGCTCAAACTCTTCTAATCAGCCCTTTCTCAACAGCCCCAAGACACAGTATGATGAAACAGTATTTTAACATTGCCAGGCTCTTGGAACAACACTGAAACAAGGCCTTAAAACTGCTTTTCAAAACACTCTGTTTTTAACAGTGCAAATACATGCTTTACTTCTACAAATACACATAAATCTATATCCTCTTTTGGGGTTACTTTAAGGTCAGGATTTTTCCATTTTCTGTTCCCTGCCCACTACTATCTCTTTTTTAATGTCAGTAACATTTCTGATTCTTTCTGGGCTATGTAGCACAAAAACTTTTCAGATAAGCGTTCTCTCTCCTGCCACGGTGAGGCAGCTGCAGGCTGACATGGAAGTCTGACAGATGATGCTAGATCAGTACATGCAACAAATAGTCAGGCGATCATAGAGACTACACAAGCAGAGGAATAGCACAAGCTACCTTTACTCCTGCTTTAGTAATGGATATAGTCTGCTGCTCCATTGCTTCATGAATGGCTACTTGATCCCGCACATCCATTTTGTCAAATTCATCAATGCAACAAACCCCCTGCAGCAGAAAAATAAAAAACACAAAGTTACCCAAATTCAATCACTTTTGGAAAAAAAGCATCATTAAGACAATTTGGGACTCTTGGTCAATCATCGAAACTGTTCCAGGGATGCAGGAAGCTCCCTAGGTCCTGGACTCACATTATCCGCCAGCATCAGTGCTCCAGCTTCAATGACAAATTCATGAGACTCTTCATCTTTTACAACAGCCGCTGTTAGACCAGCAGCACTGGAGGCTTTTCCGCTGGTATATACAGCACGAGGACTGAACTCGTCCACATGCCTATGGAGAGAAATAACAGTGAAGAACTGTGTTGCACCAACTTTAAAAAGTCAGATTAAAACCTGCAGAAAACAACATAACTGTAATGAAGTGTTTCTTTCAACCTCTCAGGCCAGGACTTAGCCCTTCTTTCAGGAAGCAATTAATATTTAGGTAGGCCCTCCCACCTCTAATGATGTTTGAGCAAGCCTTGGAAACTAGTCCTTATCTAACTGCAGTCTATCACAGGTCTGTTATTCACCCGTGGTTACACCAGCAGAAAAAAACATCCAGACCTCCTCCCATAAGTTTTCTGCTGATTTCACAAGCTAACACAGCTCCTCATGGGTCAGGTAAATGTCAGCACAAGGGAACAAATGGCTTCATAGCAGGAAACAGCGAGACTGACCACAGGCAGCCTAAGGCAGCTTTTGTGGTGCCTCTACATTTCTGAGTTGCAGTGTATGCTGCAAGGACCTCAGCTTCATGGAGCACAATGCAGAGGTAAATGAGCTGCATAATAAATAAAACCATATTAAATAAATAAAACCATATTTCAAATAAAAAAGCATTATAGCATAAGATGTAGCACAAAACATAATTATTTCATAATTATTTTTCAGGGTTAACAGCTATCTATTTGTCCAAAGTGTTGAGACCTACAAAATTAGACTAAGCTAAAAATAGAAAAGCAAAAAAATTATTTCATCTATCTCTGATATTTTAAGATACGTAATAATTTTTCTATTTTTAATATTCAATGTCTTTTGAAAGTATCTGGAAATCCATACTTCCATAACTATCTAAAGAACAACAACAAAAAAGTCGTAATTCATTCTTTGTTACTACAGGGGCTTGTTGAGTTTGCTTCAGCCCTATTCAAGTAATTCAACCACATCCAAATAATTCCTGGAAAATGTTCTCAAATACTTTACTTCCTTTTCCTCTGTTTAACATAGGAAAGGCACAGTACACATTTATAGCTCTAGGCACACTGGACAATATTTAAATACTGAATTTTAATGAGATGATTACTTTAGAAATTGACTCTTGGCTGTACTTGGATCACCAACAACACAAACATTGATGTCCCCACGCAATGAAGTGCCTTCTGAAGTGGTCTTAGGAACTCCTCCAAAAAGCATCAGCAGGACCCCACGTTTCACTTCATCATTACCTGCCCCAGAAAAGACACTCAACTGAAAATCCAAAGAAAACATCACATTTTTCCTATTAAAAAAAACCTTCAGCCCACTAGAATTTTAGAGTATTTGGGCACATCTGCTCAGAATTTACCTATTTGCTAACCATCCACTAAAACTGCATTTATGTGCTTGATACAGTTTCAGGGAAGAATGACTCAGTTTCAGCGGCAGAATTCCTTTATGCTATAGTGGCTCAGAATATGGACCAAACTTCAGCTGATCAAACTTTTCAGACACAACCAACATTAATTCCTCAAACTGGCTCTGAGCCAGAAACAACTGCAAACATACACACACCCCCCCCATCATACAAACATTTGGAACCCTTAAATCTTCTGAAGGATGCCCATAAAAAATAAAGCTTATATCTAACTGGCAACTGTAGGGTTTAGTAGGTCTTGCAGGTCTCAATGATTAAACACAGCAAGTAGTCAGGAAAAGCATAACCAGTGCTGGAGGGGAGAGTTTGTGGTAGTTGGCATAGGGCTTTCAAGCTTTCCCAAAATGGCACTACCCAGACATCAAGAAGAAGTAGTATTTTCACAAGAGAAATCTTCCCTCTCTGAGGCAACAACTGGACTCTTACCATGGATAGTGGGGAAGAGGCTGGTGCACAGGTTATGGTAAAGGTTCTTATCTTGGCTCATTTCAAACACTTTTTCCCACTCTTTCACAGACATTTGGTTTTTAATGCTTTCTGCAGTCTGTTCTTCATCTCGGAGCTCTTTTCCACCAAACTAAACAAAGGAAATAAAAAGAAATAAAAGTCATAATGTGGACGCTACTGAATGTGAGGACTGCAGACAGGAGGTTAGACAAACTTGCTCTGTAAGATGAATGGGAAGAACACGTTCAGAAAAGCTGACCTTAGGCTAAGGAAGCTCATCACCTTATACCTTTAAAAAACAATAGACGATTTCCTACAGGGCAAAATCAATGGAGTATCACTTCAGCTAGTGAGGAAAAACCCAGGAGAGACTGCTTGTCCACAGGTTAAAAAGAGAGTAAACCAGCATGGCTTCCTTTGGCTAAAATTTGCCTTTGCAAGCATTCTTAATTAACTGGAATTTACAAGGTCTTTCATTACTCTGGAATGAGGCAGGAAAATTCTACACCCAGAAAACAACAGATACTATTTTTATCCTATGTGACAGTGAATCTGCTAGCAGAATTCTAGATTAAAATATCATACCATGCTAAAACCCAGCCATAATCAGTATTACTTAATATGCTGTAGTAATATCCCAAGATGTTATGTGATAAACCAGAGGGAACAAGAAGGATTGCTGTTTTCCCTGTGACAAAATGAAGCAATAGGATTTCCTGGAGGTAAAGGAAATGCTGCAGAAACAGATGAAATCTGGATGGAAATAAACGGACCATTTAGCTCTTTAGAATAAACTGATAACATTGGTAAATAATCACATCTGTGAAAACTGCTATGAACAATAAAGACAAGAAAAAAAACTTGCTATATAAAGATACTCAAATGCACGAGAAGGTGGTACACATACATGTTTAAAGCTTTACCTATTCCAACTCCCTAATTTGAGGTAAAACCATACAGAGCAGAAATCATCAATACCTTTAAATCTATTTTCTTCCCAGACTCACCCGTGGATTTGTTGGTGCAACATAACAAGCTAGAAAGACTAGCTTATATGACAGCTCTCTGACTCCAAGAGCACGAAGTCCTCGGATGCCTTCGGTTTCATAGCCCTCTGTCCCGCTCACCCGGGAGCCGGTTTCTGCACGCACCCCTGCCATTAAAGTGGGAGTCAGAACAGCAGTTGCCAGAACAAGCAGGAGGAACTTGTCACCTAGGTCATGAGTGGCAGCAACAAACCTGGCGTTGAGAGCTGGGACACATCAGGCACGACAATCAGTGACCCTGTGAAGTCACATTTGTCACCTGCCTGAGCAGACTCCACTGCTTCTGCACGCAAGATCACTTCCACACTGCGAGGAATGCTACCACGTGGCAGCTCGGCCTGTGTTTCCTGAATGCGAACCTGGGGAGGGAGAGAATATTAAGCACTTAGCAGATGTCACCAAATTTGAAACTGCTTCAAAAGCTAAGCTGCTAATAAATACAGTAAGGAGGTGGCATTTGCTTTCTGTCATCCATGTCAATCATGAAATTCCTCTTACAATAAGACAAACAAGCAAAAAAACCCCTTCACTAATCAGTACCTAAGATGAGGATACACAGTGGCCACAATGACAATTCTGAGGTCTAGGAAAAGCAACTTGAAGAGTCCAGTTAACGTGACCAACACAAAATATTATCGCGGGAAGTGATGTGCTGAGGATTTGGCAAAGTAAATCAATCTGGAAGAGCAGAACATTGCAGATACTAAAGACACCTGTTTTCATACTTGTATGCAACAACTATACATGATGTACCTGTGAAAGAAGACTGACAATGGCCTGAATACATGGGTTTTCAGTGGCTCACTTCGATCATAAATATCATGCAACAAAACTGCTTTGAGACTATTTATAATTTCCCATGCTTAAACATAAGTGTTCCAAGGACAGAAACAAACTATTTCCAGAAACTCCAGTGCCTTTTCTTGAGGTCTTGTCTTGATGTTGACAGAACCAAAATTAATTGTCTTCTACGTGTAGCAGTACAAACACCACCTTTCAACTACCACAAGAACAACACTGTTCATCGTCCTCCCCAGCCTCACTACTGTACCTTTTGGAAATCAACAAATCTTGATTTGTTTGTGTCCAGCAGGAATCTCCTTCTATTGGCACAGACTGGGTTTCTGCAGATGTTTGGCTGCGTGTATTTAAATTGCTGTTCCACATCTTTAATCACTGTCTGACAGTCGAGGCACAGGAAGGTTCCACTTACAAGCTCAGGATGGACTGGGTGGGTACGTACCACCTGTCCACTGATACGCATCAGTGAGCCAATTTTTGCTGATGTCAGCTCTCGAATTCTGTTTAAAAGAGAAATTCATAGAGTTTAAATTCATAAGTTGAATCGACATTTTTAGGCCCAGGGTACTACCGAAATAGGAAGATGCAACATAGTTTCATTCAGTCTGTGACTAAAGAACAGTAGTAACAGACAAAAGCAACAAAGTTATTAAAATATTTTCTCATTTTATGATTTTACTTAAACTTTTAGATTAATACTAAAGGTCAAACCAATGCAAAAGTTACTTCACTGGCACCTCAAAAGCAATATACTCTAAAACACTTTTTTGAATTAGAGAAGTAACATTTGTTTGTGGAATACGATGATTGTAAGTATCTGAGTATGATTCACAAATGAAAAACTTTCAAAAAATATCCTGCACAAGATCAGGAAACTTCTTCACAAACCTACTGGTCAACTGTATATTTCACACTATCTAACCAAAACATTTTCAGTATGCTTTCACACTTTTTTCCCAGTAGTAAAAATGCACAAGTTTCTGGAGTTAATAATCATCTTACTTGTGTCTGGTAGGCAGATCTTGGAATGCAACATAGAAGTCCTTGTTTGAAGGAACATTTCCATGGTCTCTAGCAAAAGTCTTGACTGCTCGGCAGAGGTAAGGGTAAACCCTGAAATACAGAAAAAAGGTTCAAATTTTATAGAAGCTACCAAAATGCCTTCTTTGCTTTAGGCTTGTATCATAAAATTCCAGGTTCTGGCTTTTACTGCCATATTATGTAAGAACACACAAAAGCTAATCTAAATATGAAATTACTTCATAATAATGCCATTTGCTTTATTGTCTGAAAATTGATGTTTTAAAGTCTCATTTTATCACACTTTTATCCTTATATCAAGAAGTAGATCCTCAAAATAAGCCACTGGCTCAATAAAAGATTTTCAGAGCAAGAAGTTCTAGAGTTTATTCTGTATTCCCATACCGACCATTTACCTCTTTACCAGAATAAATGCAATTGCCTAGTTAACTAATGGTTTCCAGAGAGGAATCCATTAAGAAGCAAGTTTTGATCTAGCCAAAACCAACAACAACAAAAAAATTCTTAAATCTAAGTGTTTGCAGGATACAGAAAGGAGATAAACCTCCCAGTTTTTACATATAAGACATTATGGGCCTAAGACCGCAGCATTGCTCAGCTCTCAGGTAATCTCTACACTTTACCTGTAAAATTCCTCCTGAATAGTGGTAGAGAGCTGCTGATTGAACTGCTCCAAATCCGTAAAGCTTACAATCAACGTGTTCCGCTCTGGCCGAATCAGTTCTTCGGCATCACGCAAGTATTTGACCTCCCCATCGCTGTTCTGGAACCTGAAAGTGATTCAGGAAAACATTTCATGGTTACATATCACACTGCAACTGAATACTTCTGAATTCTGGAGAGAAAGAGAAGGATCACACACGTTAAGGGGTGTGCAAGAGAACGACAACATCCCACAGTCCCTTGCAAACCTCTTTTCCAACAATATCTTTCCTCCGCCCCCCCTTGCTACATCCGTTCTATCAACACGCCAGCGCAGACGCGCCGGGCCTGCATTTCACACAGAATTTTATTTATGGTTGAACAACGACTCTGCACCAGCAAACCGGGTTTTGTTTTGTGTTCCTCGGGGTGATGTTAACAGTTTCCTCACTTGCTGCTGACGGGTCCCTCGGGAGGCAAAACATGGGGAGTCGGACGTTATTAAGGTGTAACAACCAAGCCACGAAAGGGATTTTCAACCCGGCTGTCACAAAACTTTGTTATAAAAGGGGCCAAACGTCCCCCAACAAAGTCCCACCAAAAGCTCTCTGGGAAGGGCTTTGCCAACCACGGGAGCCTTCGCAAGGCAGACACCTCACGGCAGAGCAGTGCCTCAGCGGCGGGCCCAGACGATAGGAGAGCTTTTCTGACTGAAACACGAGGGATCGGGGCGACAGGCCCTAACAGGATCTCGCCCTCACCAAATGGCGGCCCCCTCTGTGAGGCGCTCGCGGCCCTGCCACAGCCTCCTGACGGCCCTGCCCGCCGCGCCGCCAGGCCCGGCCCCTCTCACTCACTCTTCTAAGAAGTCCTGGAACAACTTCTGGCACTTCTCCGCCACCTCATCGCGGAGCTGCTGGTGCTGCTGCGCCGCGCCCGCGTCCCCCACCGCCACCGCTAGGTCCATCCCGGCCGCCGCCGCTGCCGCCGCCTCCTCCTCAGCCCCAGCCCCCAGCCCGGTTCGCGCCACAGCGCACCCCACGTGCGCCGCCGCGCCGGCCAATCGGCGGCCGCCGTCCCGCAGAGCCCCGCCCCGCCGGCCCCTCCTCCCCCTTCCCTCAGGGGCGTTTTCGCGCCAAAGGCGCGCGGCTGAGGGCGGGGTTCGTGCTGTGGCAGCCTCCGCGCTGGGCGACTGGCCGGCGGGACTCGCTAGTCAGGCTTCCTCGCCGGCTTCTGAAGGACTCGCCTGAGGCGAAAGGGGTGTAAACTAAGCCAGGCATTGGCGTGGACACTGTTCGTAACGTTGCGTTAGCGGGCAGGGTGGTGCAAGGTGACGTTCGCCGAGTGACGTCATGGCTGACAGCCATTACGGAATGGCAGCCCAGGCTCCCCGCGGGAGCGTTATGTGGTGTTGGGGTGCGCTTGTCGCATGGAGAACGGAGTCTCGATTGCAAAATGGTAAAGGCCGCCTGGCAATTTGGGTTTTGGTTTGGTTTTTTTTTGTTTGTTTTTTTTTTTATGGGGTGTGCAGTGAGATTCAGCTCTGCAGGCCTCACTCCGCTGCAGAGGTTCTGGCTGGGTTAGTTTTTTGAAAATTGGTATTTTAATGCAGGTGGTTGTGCTTTGGTACATAATTACAGCTTTCTGAGGGTTGGGGTTTTGGTGTTTTGGTTTTTTTTCTTCTTTTTGAAGATGGCTAAGGGCTAAAGAGGTGGCAAAGTAGAAGAAAAACTGCCCAGTTGTTTACGCTTTATGCTATGCTTATGTGCTCCTTTAAATCCAAAGAAAATAAATAGTAGAACTAACTTGGTAACTTTTAAAAAACTGGCAGTGAATAAATTCTGTATTTTGTGAGGTCATACTGGCAAAAATGTGCACAAGCACAAGCTGGTTGTGAGGCTTGTTTATTTTAGAAGAAATAATAATTCACCCTAGATAATTTCTGCTGGTTTTTCATAATTTCTACCAAAAAAAAAAAAAATTTAAACCTACCCCTACCCTGCATGCAGATAATGATAACACCCAAAGAAGGAATAGCAAATAATTAAAATCTGTTTGGGCAGCTTTGAGTACTCTAGAGGTGGCTGTCAAGAAAACATGCTATTTTTCCAGGCTGTCTCATTTTTGCAGGCTCTCTGGTTTTGGCACACAGGAACGCGCTCCAAGGGGACCCGTGGCTGGCTGCAGCTGCATGGCGTGGAGTTAACAGTGGACCCCCACGGCCCGAATGAAATCGTGCCACCATATGGGACGTGCTGGGATCCCAGTACGAACTGGAGTCCAAGGCAGCCAAGCAGTGTGCCACAATGGACACCGCGTTCTCCTCTGTCCCTCTGGCAGCAGAGCGCAGGCCAGTTTGTGCTCACGTGGAGAGGTGTCCAGTACACCTGGAACTGACAGGCCTGGGGTGGAAGCACAAAGTTTTCCTGCTTTTACTCTTCCTTTCCTCTTCCCCTGTCCCCCTGGGCAGGGAGCACGCAGCCGTGTGGTGTTAAACCCCACCAGGTGTGAGCAGCCATGGGGAACCAGTCCTGCACTTTGCTGCCAAAAGAACAGCCTGAGCCCTCTTCCCTGCTGGGCAGATTCAGAGAGCTCAGGCAACACAGATGGGTTTCACAGGAAAATGTTTTAGTTAAACTGCAGAAGCAAACTGGAGCTTTGTGGTGTTTGTTTTGAGCAGATGACTCCCTGGCTGTTCCTTACCAATATCCTTTGTAGTTCCTTACTTCAAAAAATTGCATGATTGTAATTACCATCTGCATATCATGAAAGAAAAAAAAAAACCTGAAAACATTTTAACTGGTGGAGAAGCAGCAGCAATGTGGACTCCATGCTAAACTTCCTGCAAGTTACTGGAAATAATTGACTATATAGGTTTGACTTTTCCAGAACTACCAAACCAGAGTCGCTACCTATCAAAGCAACATAAAGTTCTGAAATTACTATTTGCAAGGTTTCAAACTAAGTTCTAGCAATGCGCAGCTCCCACTGAAGTACCCTGTTAAGATGACATTCAGGACAAATGCATTTTGATTTATGATCGTAATTATTTTTAGTTAGCCAAGAAAAACTGCATGAAAGGATTCTGCATACAAAGGAATCGGGGTCTCCATCCAAATTCTTGTTCTTGTGCAGCTACTGTGAATAAATCGAACTACAACATGAGCTTGAATAACTCTTAACAGAATTAGGATAAGCACAGATGTTACAGGAATGTATGCACAAAACCTGCTGTCAAATCTAGAACAAGAAACATAGTTCTCAGATTTCATGTCAACAAAAAAAATACTAAGTCAGTAATTTTGCTCCTTATTAGAAAGATGCACTTCCAATGCGCAATATGTTACTGGTTCCATATGAACAAAAGTAATTAAATTAAATTCATTCCAGTTGGCTTAGCTGAATAAACAACTGTTTTGAAACATGGATTCATCAGTAATAAGTCTGTGATGATAAGCTGTGTTTATAATCCACTTAGCTTTGTAAGTACAACTGGGTACGCTGTAAGATTTTAAAGTTAATAATTTGGGGAAGATTACATGGTAAGTTAATTACAATAGACTCATAAGCAAAGCTGTAAAGTATGTTATTTCTTGAATTGTGTGACTTCTAAACAAAGTTTAACTTTTACATTTCCAGTACTTCACCTAACTGACCTTTAGTATGATTGTTTTCTAATGGAGAACTCTTGTCACAAAACATTAAAATTAAGTCTTGTTCAATGGCAGCTGCAAAAGATGATTTGCCCTTTTGTGAAATTCTACACAATTTATACACAGCCTCACTGACCTTTTTGTAGCATAACCGATATGTGACTTCTCTGACATTTAAAAATCAAGGTACCAACAATAACACAGACTGTCTAAACCATACCTCCTACTGAAAGCTCTTTATCATGTAAAATGTTAAGCAAAAATTAAGTCAAGAATTACAAATGTGTTTGAATATTAGAGTAACTATTGCAGTGCCCAAGTAAGGAATTTAATCCTTTGCTTTTTAGCATCCACACTTAAAAAAAAGTTTTAAATTTGAAAAACAACTATCAGATGCAGTCCATAAAAGGAAGTTTCAAATACACTGGTTCCTCTCCAAATGTAGGGCACATTCGTTGGGTTGGGAGGAGGAGGAAGAGAAATAGCTTTGCACATCACTGCAAATCGAGGAGGCTGAAGTAGGTGTGAGAAGAAGGATGTCTACACAATTTTAGAAGTTCTCTGACTTACAGAAGCACCAAATCTCTCTAAATGTACAACAGTTGGGCTGTTCACAGCATTTATAAATGAAAAAAAACCTGAAATAACTTAACTTGGCTTACATTATTTGCTCCTCTTTCATTGGCAAGAGATACATGGAATTCTTGTGGATTCGTTTTGTTTGTTATCCTAGAGGCCGGGTCAGGCAGGGAAACACACGACCTGCTCTCAAACTCACCATCCATTTATTTTCTGAGAATGTCATATATCCCTTGTGTATTCCATGAGCATGTGTAACGTTCTGTCCATTCTCCAATAGCAACATAAAAATAAAGAACAGGCCTAATGGCTTATATACAACTTCTTTTAAAAAAAGGGAAGAAGACAGAAAGAAAATAAATGTAAAATTTAGGCAGTTACTGCATCATTAAAAAAAACAACCCAAACCCTTATTGATTCATGATTATCTTGAGGATACAAAGCAAAAACCAGAAAGACACATATTGTATCTCATTTACTTTGAGAGATTTATTGCAATCTATTTTCACAATTTCATATGAAGACTTTTTGTTAAAATGCTCTTCTCACCTGCTTCTCTACCTGACACTCATCTAAATTAACAATTGGCTGGTTTCCTCCTGATTTTTAAATTGCAAGCATCCAGTTATTTTAGCTTTGAGCCAATTCTGTACTTCAAAATATTCAATCTTACTGACATAAGTTAAAAATGCAGAATTTTTATTGAATAATTTATTAAAATGTTTAGAAATATGATACAATTTAATGTGACACTAGAATACTAACTCAGAGTATCACATTTTCATTATAAATGTGCACAGTTGCCAATACAAAGAGTCTTGATCTGTTAAAATGTTTTCTTTTAAATAAACAGCTAAGGATAAAAAAAATTATTGTGGCACTTCAGTAAATGGGATGTTCCTTTTTTTTTATTGCATATTATAATGTTCAAATCAATACAGGTTCATCAGTAGCAGGGGATATGCTTGCAATCGTATCGTATTTGCACGGCAAATCATCTCAAACTTTCAAAAGCAGCTCATGTTAGGGTGTCAGTCGTTTGGGATCCCGTGGGAACATGGAGGTCTGGCGAACGTTATGCAGCCCCAGGTACAGCATGGTTACTCTTTCCAGCCCTACAACAAATGAAAAAAAGCCATCGGTATAGTCAGTCTTTTGTTCGAAACTCTTCAGAAGCTAAAGGTACTTTATACCTACAGCCAGCCTCACGTAGTAGTGTGACCAAAGACTGAGATGTATGCATTAGCACGTCCAACTACAGAAAGGAGCTAGAACCAAAAATCAGGGATTTTACATACAGTGCCTTCTGCCAGGATAGGCTTCATGTGGAACATGTATCAATAAGCAATGGTATGAGAGACTCAACCCTGCTCTAAATCACTTTGGACTTTCAAGAAAGACAGTGTAGAAAATTGAAATGGGAGGTGGGTAATCGGGAGAACTATATCTTGACAACAGTAACAGAAGCATAGTGCAAACCAGTCTTAACAGCTTCAGAGCAAGAGACGTTAAGTGCCATAAGCAACTACAGTAAAAACTGGGGAATTTTATCACAAACCCTCTAGAGTACAAAAATGCAGATTCAGCACTACGTACCCGTGTAACGATCTGCTAATATCTTTATGATAATATATATTTCACCGGTCATTGTGTTCTCTCTTCGTGAAATCTTAGAGGTTATGTGTCTACTGTGGAATGTGGAAGGATTTCTTAATCTATGGGACTATATGTGCACCCCAGCCATGCTGAGATGAAACCCAGAAGCATACTAGTTTCCACACCCTGCCCTCCTATGTTAAGGTTTCCACCTGAAACAGCTAGTGTTAATTCTCACAGCATCTCCTGTTTGGCTGGTACTTGGCCTGACCTCTGGGATGTGCCATGAGGAGCATTTACTCTGCAGAAGAGACGTAGCTCCAGCTTCCTTGATGTCAGTTCTGACTGGCCTAAATAATTTCGGATCATCTGCAAATGCTGCATCTCCTCTGCTCACAAGTACTGCATGATCATCGACGCTTACATCTTGTAGGTATTTCAAAACAGTTGTCTCAATCGCATATTGCAGATCTAATGCATTTACTGAAGGCATACTTAGGAAGTTGTTCTGAGAACTTCCTGAGAATGTACTAAATATACTTCATAAAAGTAAGGCAAATGCAGAAAAGATGAATCACAGAAATCATTGTGTTTATTGATCAGGACCTACAAAGTGTCCTGTTTCCATATGCATGAACATATTTAATCCTGCTAATGAAAGCAATGTGCATAACTGTAAATTGTTATCATTAAGAGGCCTAAAACCTTTTTTTCATTTTAATATGTAAAATACGCACACCCAAGACACCAGGTCTCAACAACTTTGCTGAAACAATTACACAATCACAGAATCACATGGGTTGGAAGGGACCTCTGGAGATCATCTAGTCCAACCCCCCTGCCACAGCAGGGTCACCTAGAGCAGGTTGCACAGGATGGCGTCCAGGCGGGTTTGGAATGTCTCCAGAGTTGGAGACTCCACCACCTCTCTGGGCAGCCTGTTCCAGTGCTCTGCCACCCTCAAAGGAAAGAAGTTCCTCC
>VFFE01006418.1:433280-653477 GCA_008921705.1 Burhinus oedicnemus | reverse complement strand
TGGAGATCATCTAGTCCAACCCCCCTGCCACAGCAGGGTCACCTAGAGCAGGTTGCACAGGATGGCGTCCAGGCGGGTTTGGAATGTCTCCAGAGTTGGAGACTCCACCACCTCTCTGGGCAGCCTGTTCCAGTGCTCTGCCACCCTCAAAGGAAAGAAGTTCCTCCTCATGTTCAGATGGAACTTCCTATGTTCAAGTTTGTGCCCATTATGTCCTATCACTGGGCACCACTGAAATAAGACTGGTGCCATCCTCCCGGCACCCTCCCTTTAAGTATCTGTAAGCATTGATGAGATCCCCCCTCAGCCTTCTCTTCTCCAGACTAAAAAGACACAAGTCCCTCAGCCTTTCCTCATGAGAAAGATGTTCAAGTTCCCTAATTATCTTCGTACCCCTAATTAGCATCAGCCAAACTGATCAGTGACATTTAGTCAAACCACTGAGTAAGACAGAAGCAATCAATTATTTCTCCTCACTGCAGAACAGCTTCAGCAAATGCACTGAGAGCCCGGTGGCTTCTGCTACTAGTAGGCTATGATAAATCCATACATAATACAGTATTTTCTTGCTTCCTTAAATTTTTCTCCTTGGTCAAATTTGAAAATGTTGTGCCCGGCTAATAAATCGGCGTTTTTTCTTGTGATTACCTACTTTTTAAACTTGCCAGACTGTGCCATTAATATTTTGCCTATTTATTTTATGATGATCCTTACATTTTAGCTTCTGTCCTTAAAATTCTCCAGGAGAAACAGCCCCACACATTTACGTAACAAGGCTACTACTCTGAATTTTATATTGAACCCTGCTTGAGACTGAGCAGTTTAAATTAAGCTCAGACTAACACAGAACAAAATAAAATACAGATACTTACCTATTCCACCACCTGCATGTGGAGGTGCACCAAAACGAAAGGAATCGATATAAGCCTTTATTTTCTCCAAATCTAGAGAGGGAAAAGATACGTTTCTCACCTGCTTAGTGAACACCAAGCCAAACGTACAAATGACTAGATGACTGCAAACACAACAAAAAATTTACCAATTTAACTTACAAACTAAGAGTGGGGTTTTACTCATTAAACATATAAATTATCCCGGACTATCTAGAAATTATGACTATAGCAGTTCTGTTTTATAATTTTGTTAATAACTTAGTCAGGGAAGAAATTAAAGAACTGAGTAAGAGCTAAGCCCAACTGTTTATTGTAACTTAGGGAAAATGGTGACTTCTTGAATAAACTGCAGTGAGAAAGCAAAGATTTAGCAACTATTTTTCCATCTTGCTACAGGGGGAGCTACTCCTTTTTTGCTACTGCCTACCTGCCATGCAACTTTGCCATTCACCGAAAGCATCATTTTAATCTACATTTTACTCTCATGATGTCCACCTAATTTACTCTTTTACCCTTCTACTATTAGCTGGCCTTGTCCCTGCTAAGTCTTTTGCGGGTTTTTTTGGTTGTTTGGTTTTTTTTTTAAATTTCACCAAGGGAGACTTCTTGCTTATTTGCCCTCAGTTCGAGAGTTAAAAAGGACAGCCAACCAAGACCCTGCTAGAGCACTCTGTAAAAAGTTTGTTAGAGTACAGACAGGCATGACTGAATAAGACTTGTTTGTCTACCCTCATTCTGTTGAAGGTATTTCCTGCGTTACATTCTTCTAAAGTCCTCGGAAACAATTCCTTTTTATCAAGGTGTTGCTGGGAAACTAACTAGTTTCTTAATACCACCACTCTAGATTAAAATGGTTAAACAGAATTAGATGGATTAACATTAAGAATGAAACGGTACTGTGATTTTAGCACTACTGCCACATAGCAAATTCTGCCCAAATTATTATTCTTAAGGAAACAAATCCAATCATTATTTATATTCTTTTAAATTCAGCTTCATGTTGTTTGACTTGTTACCAATGCCGTGGTGCTGGGCTCTTTCTGTCAGCAGCTGAGGATCATGAATTCTCTGAGCTCCAGACAAGATCTCTTCCCCTCTCATGAACATATCATAAGAGTTAGAGTTTTTCTGGAAAAACAAAGATGAGTTTATTTCCTACCTACAGTTGCTCCATCCTTAGGTGGCAAATACGCACCTCTCAATAACTTCATTTATGAGATCCAAAGTTGTGGAGAAAGAGTGCAATGTATTTGCAGTCTGCCCAGGAATTGTAGCCCTTTGTCTCCCCTAATTAGACTGGAGTTTATTTAAAAAACTGAAGTTCATCCACACATCCTTTGAAAATCATTACACTTGCATGTAGTTATTCCAGCAAAAGATACTCTAAAGATATTTACCCTGGATTTAGGAATAAACTATGGAATTTCTAACAATGTAAAAAAGCATATTTTCTGTTAAAGTGTCTGCTGCCCTGGAAGAATGTTTTTGCCTCTTTTCAGTGATGGCAGCAGTGCTCTGACCATGGAGATCTCTTCATAAAGCTCTCCCAATTTTAGTGAGATTTGTTTCTTTCTGGTATGTTTTCACCAGTGAAGAGTAACTGTAAATATTCTACAAGTCAGGTAACACTGACCTAATCTTGTTATCAGAATTTTAATTATAACAGCAGGTCATATAAATATAGTTTACCTATTTTGTCAAGTTATCCCTACATGGAATAATTTAAACTACAAAAAAACCCCATTGACAACAACAGATAATTTTACTTACAGGGTTTACTGGGTCTGGCATTGTATAAAAAGGCCTCACAGCAAGAGGGTATTTGTCAAGAATATAGAAGTCCGTGTCATACTGAAAGAAGGTAATTTAAAACAGTTAGTACAAGAGAAAATGATGTAAAGAACAAATTACAAGAGGAAGACCCAACCACTGAATCTGTGAAATAAAAAAGACCTCCCAATAACTTTCCACAAATTTGATAGCATTATCCTAAAAAATAAGTTATCAATAAAAGTGGTGTATTATTTTTCAGTTTTCCAATACTACTTCTAGTGTAAACTTAGAAATGTTTAGCAGTAAAATGTCTTGCTGTGGTAATAGGTACTTATTTTTTTGCCAAAGATCTCATCTTCTCCTATAGATTTGGTTAGAAGCTGGGTTTGGTTGGTTGGGTTTTTTTAATTATTGCAAGAACTGGTTTTGGAACGTACTATCCTGTTTGGTGTACTCAGTATAACAGATGATAGAAATAAAATATAAAAGATTGAAAATGGTTCGAAACAGCTTATTAATGATAAAGACAAAACTGTCAGTAGATTAAATAAGCAGCAGCAAAATGGGAATGCAGTCAGACAATTAAAAAAAGCTTATGCTAATCACAAACTCTTCACAACTTCTGCATGTTCTGAGATACTGTATTCTCAATCAGTGTGTAAAAAGTTGTTTTACACGAAGTAGGCATTTATACTAACCCAATGACTCCATGACATCAGGTTTCAGATTCAATGACAAATTTATTTATTCTAAAATAATTGTTACCTTTTCCTTTACCAGGCGTCCCAGGAGCTTTTCATTAGGTGTGCTGAAAAAGATTATCTCCATTACAATTAAGTGATTTAAACTTGTGCTCATAAAAGCTAAAAAGATTTCAAGTTACAGATCTGCTGCACGCCACCCTTTATAAAATCTAGTACTTGTTTCTGAATGTTTTGGATTGTGCAGAAATTTCAGAAATAAAGTACATTTATTTCTGTTCCTAAATATTTTGTATTGGTCCTAGAAATCCCTTAAATTAACTGATACCTAAAGATATTCTTGCTCTTAGTATACCTACTTCCTAGTCACCATATTCTGATGACTGAAGAATTGTGTACTCTATTTCCTATTGGCATATACCTTGGGCAGCCATTTCTTCTTAGGCACATTAAGTGAGAAACACCAAAAGCAGTTGCTGTGGAAATAATTTTGCTCTATCAAACTCTTATGATTGAAACTTCTTTGATGCACAGATTGTTTAACTGTAAAATCACACATTATCCTAATGGTACTGGATATACTACGGGAAAGAACAGAAATGGTTTAAATTTAATAAGTGTCTTTAGGAAAGTTTCTATATAATCAGTTAATTAAACCCATCTTTCAGTAAATCACTGGGAATGCAAACATGATTACTTCATCATTTTCCTGAGAGGTGGAAAGAAGAAATGGGAAGGTGTTACTGAAAAGAAAGACCTTAAGACTGAAGAATCTTTTTGTTTAATCCTATTCAAAGACATGTGACAATTCACATGAAGGACTGCAATTGTTAGAAAAACAAATGCTTCTTATCCTTAGAAGGTTCAAGTTACTCTCTCTTTATGCTGTAAGTTATTTTCTTTTGGATTTCAGAGTTTGTACGTATAGTCTATGTTAAAAGAAAGGACTTTTTTCATATCCTTCATTTATTTGTCAAGAGATCTGGATATGAGTACCGTTTATTCTTCTAAAAGCTTGTGGTGCCTTCTTGAGGGCTGTCAGCTGCACAGTACAAAACTGACACTTTACTAGCACTTTCACAAGACTGACACATTTGTGTACTGCCAAAGTACCTCAGATCTTCTTCATCACCCATCTCAACACCAGCCTCTCTAAGCATGGCCACACCTTCACGGTATTCCAGCCTCAGAGTTGGCTCCAAAAACTTAAATGGCTCACATGGGAACTGTTTGTTCACTGTCTGAATTTCAGTTTGGAATCTATATAGGAGAAAACAAGAGCAGAAGCAAAATATGAAACAATCAAGAAATGTACTCTTCTTGCATCTAATAATGATTTTGCAATGGCAATACAATTTTGCCACAAGAGGTCCCTCTTGCAACATACAAAACTGTCTTAAAGCCACTTCTGGAGAAATTCTGTACAATCCTAATGAAATGTTTCATGTAAGTTAATGCATCTACTTCAATGATATACATGTTAATATTTTACTATTACTTCTGTTTTATTCCTTTTTTAAGAAATAATTGACTAGGTCAAATTTTCACAGTAAAGACATCGAGAAATCATCCCTTTGATTTGTAATATTTATCTAGGTTCTTCTTTGATTTGAGTAATATCCTATTTCAAATATAAAAGAGAAATTTCCTTCCAGACAGATGAAAAGATTTGCATTTCTGCTGGCAAGATAGTCTAATTTGTAAGCAAATGAAAACCACTTCCTAAACTTCTGGCCTGGCTTTTTAATGAGTTAGCCTGCGAATAATGGAGAATAATCTTTGCTGCTTTCGTGGCAGAGATGCAGGCTGTTACAATAAATTTGATTCAGAAAAACTTTCTTAGACAGTAATATTAAAATTAATTTCACGATACAACAATCAGTCTACCCGCAGTGGCACAAAAAGAAGGACATTTTAAATTAATGATGGATCGTTTCTGTTAGGAAGCCCATTCAATACTAAACAAGTAGTCGTCTTAGTGCAAGCTAGCATACTGTAGGAGATGCAACTCGGGCTAAAAATCCACAGTTTACTGGCCTATGGCTTGAATGAACTTTAAAAGTCAAGCACAAAGAAATAGTTAAGAGCAAAGCAAATATGTTTGTTTTGAAGTTCTGTTGTAAATCAGATTACTAATGCTTATCAGACAAGCTGAGGATAAAATGCTCACACATTTCATACCAGAGTGCAAGAGATCTCAAACAAATGAAGTTGCATGAAATGGAAAATGCTCTCATTACCTTTCCTGAAGTCCCTTGAATATCTGCACCAAGGTATCTGCAATCTCATCTACCACTTCATGATAATGATAGTTAAAAGCCATTTCAATATCCAGACCAACAAACTCAGTCAGGTGTCTGTGTGTATTGGAGTCCTCAGCTCTAAATACTGTAAAATGAAAACAACAGAAATTCTAACTGACCTGAAATTATCATTCCATTTTGAAAAATAACACTGACAATCAATCACATCAGCATATGGATCAGGCAGACAATGCTGTCTTTAGACATGACAATTCTCACTGAAAAACAAAAAGAAAACTAGCTGCCTCAGAGCATCATTTGTAAAAACAGTGACAGCGTGATTGTAGCTGTGGTGCTCGAAGGATACAAGACAGCCGAGACTTGTAGAGAGCCAGTATCGCTTGTTAGACCAACAGACAAAAGTGGAAAAAACACACAAGCTTTCAGGCACACAAGAACTTTCAGATTTGAAAACCAACTTTTTCAGAGGAAATGGACTTGTGCACGTGTGTGTGTTCTGGCTGTTTTTCTTTCAGATATAGCAGTCTAATATGAACATGTCTTCCTATAAACCATGACTCATTTGTTAGTAATTAACAAGAAAT
Organism: Burhinus oedicnemus; assembly: GCA_008921705.1. Lineage (NCBI taxonomy): Eukaryota > Metazoa > Chordata > Aves > Charadriiformes > Burhinidae > Burhinus > Burhinus oedicnemus. The sequence continues at coordinate 647,262 of VFFE01006418.1, read as the reverse complement.
ATAAGATCTTCTGAATTACTCGCATCTTTTATTTTATAAGCTGTTCCAGTATTTCCAGCTTACATATCTTTAAACCTGTCTTTGAGGTCTTAGAAAAAAAATGCTGTATTACCACCTGAAGAGGCCATGTCCTGTCAGCTTTTGAGGAAGAGAGAGCACGAGACTGGAAATTATTCATTTTTTATTGTTTACTGACAGCCCAGTTAGAAGTATGCTTTTCTAAATAAAGTTGTTTGGTACATATACAAAAGCAAGGGATAAGTATATGTGAATATGCAATCTGAAGTACGTAAAACCTAGCTTGCCTGTTTTAACCTTTACTACTGGGCAACTAAAGGCAACTAGGCAACTACTGGGCATGGTTAGTAGGAAACTATGGCTTCAGTAATCACAGTGTTGTTCCATGTTTTATTAACTTCATCATTTTATCAATTTCCAATGCAAGTCACTTCTTTCTCCTCGCAGAACAGCAGGCACTAGAGAAGAGTAATCCACCCTTATTTCAACATTTTAGTTTTGTTCCAGCAACTTCTCTGTCAGCTTTACTCTCATTAGTCGCCCCAACTAAAATTTGTGTTTGGTAAGTGAAACTATATTAAGTGAAACCATTCAAAGCTTTCAGCGTGCGTGTTATCTTATTTGTACCACAGCTGCTAAAAGCCATCACTGCACACTCCGCACTTTGGATAAACCAACGCTCTTCTTACCTGGCCCAACGCAAAAAACCTTTTCAAAGTCAGCACATATACACATCTGCTTGTACAGCTGTGGGGACTGAGCCAGGTAGGCACTGCTTTTGAAGTATGACACAGTAAACACATTGGCTCCTCCTTCACTGGCAGCTGAAAAGCAAATGCTTGGAGTAATTATTAAAATAAAAATGTAAAAAATAAATCAGAGGTACAATGATAAGACTATTGCTCAGGAGGAGATTTTTCTCCAAAGCATATTCCCATTAATGCTAAGGGAAGTTTTGCAGGTCTGGACTGTCACACGTTGCCTTCCAAATCTGCAAGATTCAGCTGGGGTAGTTTAAAATGTTACTATTCCCAGCTGTCCTTCACCTTAAGAATGAGAACGGCAGAGAATGCATGCCTGTACCACCACATCTACTTGTAGCCCAATATTTCTGTGGAAACCAACCTCTACCAGTGACGTAGGCTTCCAGGGGTTAACTGCAGAGGCTGAGATGAAAGTGCATATCCTGTTTTGCCAGGACCATCCTCTCAAACTGAAGGCATAAATATCTCTCAGAGCCAAAACTAGATTTACCAGAGGACATCTGCCAAAGGTGTAAAGCTTTTTCTCAGTTTGAGGCAGTTTTCATAGAAGGCTACCTTGAGAATAGGAACCAAGAACACACGATTTGAATCCCTTACTGCAAACTGCCTACCAAAACTATCAGCTGAGTCACTTTACCTTTCCATTTCCCAGTCTGTGGTATGAGAGTTACAGTTGCCTCACTGGCTAACAAAAGCATGCCAGAGTGAGAGACTGGTTAATAATCTTTGAAAGTTAACTCTAAGTAAAGTACTAATTATTATTACTAACCAATTCCACTGAGATTAATGTTTTCTTTCATTACCACTACTTCCTCTGAAATTCAGTGAATATTTACAGTTATTTTTGAATACAGATAAACTTTTAAAATCTCAAATCCTAAACAGCTATGATATTTAAATTTGAAGTTTAGTAAAGATTGCATTGACTTAACTTAGTTATTTTTACAAAATATGATCTCATTCAAACAATAGGATGCTTGCTTGCTTGCTTTCAATGGTACACTGCACAGTAAGAATAGCACACTTCCTCAAAGGTCCTACATAAATAAACTACTTGGGAGTCTTTAGTACTTCATGCTGTTTCAACTGTCTCTGTAGGAAAAGAAGTTATCTAATCTTACAGTTCAACGATACTTTCCATGCTGAAAGAATAGCTGCTTAAATGTGTTTTGTTAAAAAGCCCTTTTTTATCTCAGTCAAGAGCTGTCTTCAAAAATATATATACAGAAGTATAAAATTCAGTAGGCAAAATGTATGCATCTAATGAATGCACGTACAATAATACAAATATTCTGCCCTACATTTTCCATGCCATATGTCTTAGTGACAGCAACAAAACCTCAAACACCAATAAGATGGAAGAAAACCATCCATCCATAAATCAAGTAAGTTGGCTTTTGAAAACAATACAGCAGATCAACAACAGAACTAGAAGCAAAAGCTACATTTTAAGACTTTTAGTCAGGCTGAAGCTGTTATGCCACACTTTCAGAAAAATGATCTACCACCTTCTATTCAGCCATATGCTCATTGCTAAAGAAGTGACATATTGTATATAATGGCATCATCTTTTATACCATGATATGTTTGTTGTAACTTCTTTATGATGGAAGCTGCTTTTAATCTAAATTAGAGTGGGGGTTTTTTTGATACTGGGAATAGAACTGGCAGAGCTCAACATTGAGAACACTGATTTGAAGAACAATGCATATGATCAGACATCTGTATTTAACCAAATTAAAACTTTAAATGCACTGCAGAGTACATAAATCAGGCATATATAATGTTTGTCTTGTCATTCTTACAACAGCCAAAGCCAGGAGAAAAGTGAAGAACAACTTTGATACCTGCTAGAAGAAGTTTGCTATGTTGCATCTTTTTGAATAAAAACTTACTAAATTTTTGGCAGATAGGCACACTGAGCAACTGTAAAAGAAGCAGACCTGTAGCTGCTGGATCACATATACAATACCTGAAATGATTTTGGGAGTCTGAATTTCCACAAATCCCTTGCGAATAAGAGTTTCTCGGAAAAGCTGACAAATACCAGACTGAAGGCAGAAGATTGCCTGACTAGTGGAGGTCTATAAGAAGAAGATAAAATAATGAATCCTAAGTTAGTTTTTCCTGACTCTGTTACTTTTTCTGGACAGCTGGAAGGATGAATCTCTTCTCTTAGGAACACTTGCTTATTGTATTTGCCTAAACAGAGAAAAGTGCAAATTGGTAATTGTTTATTATACAAAAAGAAACAGCAAAGGAAACGAGAAACTCCTTGTTTCAATTTATGGCATATTCACTTATAAAAGAGGCACTATGGTCAATTCTAAATTTAAAGAATCACTGATTTATGAGATGTGCTTCAGCAAATAAAGGCTTTATAGTAAGAAATTGAATAAAAACACTAAACCTATTAAAAAGCTTTCAGCACACTGAACTAGAACAGCTGCAGTAATACACAGTGCACGATAAAAGCAAAGCCCTCAATAACTTAGATAAGGTAGAAATGTTTGTGTTTATTAAAGGCTACCAAATACAATGTTTTTCAAGTAAAAACAGTCACATGCTAACCATGTACAACACTGCCACAAAAACATCTCAAAACCAAGGTTTAAACTCCCAGCATTTAAAACAGTCCACATAACACCTGATCATATCAACTGCAGTTCTTCTGTCTTTTCAAACTTTACTCCAAAAGCAGATTTAGCTGAAAACAAAAGTAGATTTAGCTGAATTGATCATCTTCATTTTGTTTACGTACGTGACACAGTTAAGCTACTTATCTGGTTAGCAAATATCTACACTGTAACACTCTTGGGCTTTAGCGTGAAGAAAAGAAACCCTTAGTGAAAGCTGAAAACACTGCAATACGTCAACGCTGAACCCATATCTGATTTTGTGCTTGCAGCGTTTTAAGACCTGACAGCAACCTAGAAGCGCGTATAAAACCTAACGAATTCTTGCAAACAACTAAGAGAACAGTTCTTTACGACAAACTGCGTCATAGCACTGTTTACTTCTTCTTTCTGAAAGGTACCCAACTTTTCAGTTAGGGTAAGAAGGGCCTTGTGGGCTTTTTCACATGACTCCTACCAAACCACAAAACAAAAAACCCCCAACCAAAACAAATTATATGAGCACCCAAATTTAGACAGTCAGTCAGTAGGTATGTTGAAATAAAGCTACATCCATCGTCTCTGCAGGATAAAGATATCACTTCACTGAAAAAAAAACAAAAGAGAAAACTATAACAATACTGCAGATCTGTAGTAATTTGGAGTTTTCTGCAATTTTAGCTGACCAATAAAATATCTCAGGAGTGTAAGTGGTTGAGACTAGTAAATAATAGCTAGCAGCTCTCACTGTCTGATAGCACTAACCACAGCCGCTACTCCCACTACTTTCAAAATGAAGGAAATGAGGTTTTGAGCAACAGTTACAAAAGTACCCTCAAACTTTTTCACCTTTTTTACATGGGTCTCCCAGAATCAGACATATGCTAAGACTTTGCCTGAGTTCTGGGCATAATTTGGCAGTGTTACATCAAACCACCGGGATGATTCAAAGGGATATTTTTTTTTTTTTTTCTTAACCATCTCCTACTTAGAAGGTGAAAGACATTTTCCAAGAGATGACAACCTAAACAGTCACATTTAGACTTACCAATACAGTTTTTGATAAACTAGACAAATTTCTAAAAATGCTATGAGACAAAATGTGTAACATTTATTTAAAGCGGGATAGTAACAATGCCTCTACCCTTCTGATGAACCAACACCAGTTTCACGCCAGAGCAGGTAAGAATGCAGTTCCAACATACAGTCTTAGGAAAAAGAAAAATGGTTGCTAAACCCAATCTGAAAGCAATTGCTTGGTCTGACCTAAAAGTGTGCACAGGAACACAGCCAGTCAATAACTAACAGTTCTCCACTAACAATAGTTTGTCAGGTAGTAACTCCTGGTTTTAGTGAGGGCGGAGAGCAAAAATTCTGTCTTCCTAATCCCATCTATAATGATAAATTATGCTTAAAAAATAGTATTGATGAAAGCAGCCAAATTCACAGATCAGGACACTGAAGCTTTTATTTAACTACAGACCAAGGGAAGAACAAGCAGCAATTCTCAAATTAGATCTGACAAGACCACTCTTCTTTTTACCAAAGGTAGCCAAGTTTCAGTGCCCGTTCATTCAGAGACTGCCAACAAGAATAACTGTTGAGAATTTGTGACACTGCAGCCTCCTTGTAAGAATTAAACGGACCAACAAGACATTTGAGATAACCTCCTACAGAACTGCAACTGTCAACGTGCAGTGGAGTCAAATGGATGACCTCAAAAGTTTTATGTGCCACTACAACTTTCCAAAGATTTTAAAGATGACTCTGTATCTACATATAGAGCAAAACTTTTCAGATTTAATTACATCCTTTGCACTGGAATAATGTTTAGGACAAAAAGAGAGTGAATTTATCTGGAGAAAATAATTCAAGCTGTTATCCTGTCTTTATCCGAGATGCTGGTATGGATATTACCATGTTTGGTACAATGGTAGGTAACACCATTACCGGTTCGAGCTACCGCACTTAGGTACAACACAGCAAACTAAAGACAGAGACTGCTGTCAGAATGAATTCACTTTTACCTTTGCCATAAAAAAGATTTTGCCATGGCATTCTTTTCCTGTACTGTTTGCACCAATACGAACTCTTCCACATACATAGTGACAAACCATCTTACTTCAGACTATGGCAAAAAAAGTAAATACTCCTTCAAGAGTTAAGCAGAAGCAGAAACAAACTCAAGCCACTTAAATGCTGTTGCAGGTAACAGTGTTAATGTTTTAACTTGGTCCGCAGAGTTGATTTTACAGGAAAACTCATTATTTTTAATAATCACCTTTGTTACAGACAGCAGAAAAAATGTTTAGCTAACAATGCTGAAATATGAGTTTCGGTCATAACCTCACTCTAATTTCACCTGTGTGTTTATTATTTAAATGTCACAAAGGAAAATATTAATAATAATAGAACAGAGCATATTTTAATACTGTAACCAAGATTGTAAAAACAATTATCACATTTCCTTCAGCACAAGCTGCAGTGTGTTGTCTCAAACCAGGACACAGTGTTAGAATAACAGCCATGTAAGTTGCCAGAGACCAACAAATGTGCTTCAATAGAACTGAGGGCAGTTAACACCTTACGTGATCATATCTCACAGAGGTGCGACTGAGGCACAGACACGCAAAGCTGTGAACTTTTTTTACTCTCACATCAGCTGTAGAATTTGTTCCACTCTCACCTCAGTTTTGCTTTTCTGTTTGCCTGCTGTAACTACCTACCTTCCACCATAAACAATCACTAAATACATAATAAAGTAGGCTAAACAAAAAGAGAAAATAATGCAATCTATATTCTTTTAAGTAATATACATTATTTTAAATAATGTAAATAATTTTTCAATTCCTCTACTATATATATATGAGAAACGAAGGTTTTGCTAGGAAATAGGATTTATGTTAAATAACAATTTTTTAACCCCAAAGTGACTGAAGTCAACTTTTATTCAAATTTCAATATTACTTCAAGTATAAGAAGAAGATAAAAGATGAAGTTTGTTGTATAAACGACTAGGACTGTGTTAGGTCTTCACTACCAAATCACTACCCACAATAAAATAAAATGTACATCTGCTTGTTCATTACAGCTTGTATTCAGTCAGGAAAAACACAGCTTTTGCAATGAGTAAATTGAATTGAACACAATGAAATCAAGCTTGAAGTAATCAAGTATTTTGAAAAAAAAAATGCATTAAGATCAGTGTACAGTTGGATTATCACATAACATAGTCTGACATCCATAAACTACTAAAGATACAGTTTAATGTTTATGCTCTACCCTGAGCAGTTTAAGCAGGATCATGTTGACCCTAAAAAGACTATGCTTTGGTCTCAATGCACTGTGCATTAGCAGACACAATTATAGCATCAGGATTGCAAAATGTGTATAATTCAAGTCAAATTTGGACAGATACTGTTAAGATAAAAACCCTGCTGGACATCAAAAATAAGCCAGAGCAAGGACGCCCGTGAGGTCCATTGTTAAAACTGGATGAACCTGAACTGATTTTTTCTTCAGAGGAAGACAAACTAAGAAGCAAAATCCAAAAATCAGTGTTTTGCATGCCTTTTCTTCATTGTTTTTCATCTACTACAGATCTTCATGAAATCTGGTTTCTGTGGCTGTAGACATGGAAAGTCTACACATCACTGAATACTTCAGTTAAACTTAAGAACAGCAGAAAAATATAGATTTTAAAACACAATCAGTGCTCCAACTGGCCTTTTTTAATTGTTCCAATAAAGGAACAGTAAACCAAACATCCCTAGAATCAACTGTTTTCACTTTCATTAAGCTATCACAAAAACTACTTAGGTCAACAGTGGTTTCCTCACAGTGACTCTGGTTATGTGAAAGAAAATTTGATCTATACAAGGATTCTTCTTTCTTCTTACCAGCTCTCTTGCCTCTACACCCCCAATTTTTCTAGTCCACAAGCATGAGATCTGTATTTTATGAATTAACCCACCAGGAACAGATTCTTAAAGGTCTTTTCCAACCTAAATGATTCTATGATTCTATGATTCCTCAGTCATCATTCCTTGGAAAGGATTTTTAAAATGCCTCCACCCTAAATAATCACAATTCTCCCTCCATACATCAGAATAACAACTATAGCAATAGCCTGGGATCTTGGCATTTAAGTATTTCCCATCCATAACCTCAAAAAAACCTACCAGATACCTCTGGGAGATATTTGTCAGCAACTAAAATGCAAGATTGTTAAAAAATACAGTCTATTTTCACACATACATAAGAATGGAAACCTTGCAATCTTTGTAGAATACTTTGCATATTACATCTCCACTAATGTAATTTCCTTATTATTAATTGCACTCCTTCTATTGCATCATAATCAAACTCTCCTTGGTATACATCATAGCTGGATGGAGTGATGCTATTTTTGGAAATCCAGTCCTTTCATTCATGCAATAACTTGAGTTTCACAGCTCTGCTTTATCATGATTGTGCCCCATCCAATGAACGCATTCGTTAATTGCTACTTAAAATTAGTTAAACTACTTAACTACTTTAAAGACCATATTTAAATTGACAAAAATAACTTTAGTTCCATACTAAGGACTTCTTTTAGTCTGAGTCTAGCCAAGATCTATGCATTTAATTTGTTAAATCTCTCTCCAAAAAATAGTATCTCTATTTTTGATGTTCGATGACCTCCTTCTTCCTTAAAAAACTGGGGCACTGAGGAAACCAGAAGTAGACGGTACATATATCTGTGGTTGGACTTCCTCCCACACTTGTAGGAACAGATCATCACAGCATCTCTGTTAGGACTATTCTGTTAATATTTCTTCCCTGCTGCCCATGATTTGGTTTTCCTCGAAGGAAGAGGTAAGGGAAAGCTGTGGCTAACAAGGGTTTCAGATATCTTTCTGAGCTTTTAACACAACATGTCTTCTAATCTTCCTTAGAACATGCCTACTTATGCAGTGCATTTGAAACACTAGGGGCTCTCTGAAATTCCATTTGCACTACAGTTCCAGTCTATGCAAGCAAATCACCGAAAATCAATTACTACTTTTGGGTTGGGTTTTTTTTTCAGTTATTTTGAAGAACAAACTGCCTTCATGTCCCTTGTGATTCCACTCCATACAGTGCTTATGATGTGCACATATATATAAGCACATGTATTCTCACTGGGATTTCTCCTTTCTCCATTAAATACCTTTGCTGCTTATTCAGCTCTCCCTTTAAAAAAACAGGTCAAGGTAACACATAATTATTTAGAATCTCCTTTTGCACAAGCAAAGCTCCTGCAGAACAAACAAAGCAAACTTATGAATAGGCATGAGCCTACTGTTCCAAAATAATCTGCTTTTGTTCTGAAATAAATAATGAAATGTGCAACAGTAAAGACACACAGAAGTGGGACACAGTCAGACACAGAAACTTTTCCCGTACATAGGAGGAAGACAAGATAGACACCTAAGCCTAATCAAGGGAAAGCTGTGGCCAGATTACATCCAGCCACGGGTGCATGCAGAGGACAAGACATAAGGCACTGAAGTACTGAGATTTGACATTTCATCCTTCCATCAATTTCGTAAAAAGTTAACCTGAATTCCTGTTCAGCATGAAATAGCTGTTTAGCACCACAATGCTGCAGCTGTTGGAGCCCAGGAGAAAAAAAGCTTCTGTAGAAGGCAGAGTTTAGGTTCAGACCTCAAAACAAGGTGCCAAACATTGCTGAATAAATGGTGTACCAACAATGGTTGGGACATGTAAGTTAGAAAAGGTTATAGCAGCATCCACTTAGCTCACCAGTTGTACCCTCCAGGCAGAATACTGACAACTAATGTTCTATTACTATACTGGCGGAGATACATAAGAAGTATAGCAAGAGTCCTGCTGGACTACTGAATGTGTACAGGGATGGAAGAATTTTAGCCCACTCCTTTCTGTTCCACCTCTTGTGTATATTCTGGCATTAAAATCTTCCTTCTTTTTCCATTACTATATACCTTCTTAGGTTTTACTCTGCAGATGCCCTCATCTGAATTACAGCCAAGGATACTTTCATGCCATTATTTTCAGCTAGCATTTTTAACTGTTATTTCCCTTTGTATTATTTTGCTATTCTGTTTGGAGTTCATGGCTCTTTCCAGTTTATTATACAGGTATTTCATTAATTTAAAGGATTTTCTTAAGTTTGGAATGCTGTTGAGTATTTTTCTTCATCACCAGAAGTTCGAGTAAAACTTAGACTTTGAGCATTCCAGAGTTCTCCCTTCAATTTAGTACACTGCCTTACCACTACCATAAGCCAATGACCCTCTGAACGTTTTTCACTTTCGACCATTAGTATATAATTCTTTTCATCAAAGGCTTAATTTAAGACACAGATGAAGAGACCAATATGATGAGATACTGAGTAGCCTGAAAAGTAATCAGAAATTGAAGTTGCTCAGTATCATACATAAGGTCAAGTGAAAAGCAATTAACTTTGGTCCAAGTAAAACAGTTGGCACAAGTAGTTTTAGTTGCTGAAATAAGGAGATCAGATGTTCAAATGCTTTAACCATCTCAGTGCCAGAACTTTTCCAAATTTTCCAATAAATAACCGGCTTTTTTGTTTTATTTCCCAGGTCCATAGATTGATTTACTGAGAAACTGCCATTATCAGAACTTTGAAGACAGTACTAGATACACCTTAAAAATCAGTGAAGCACACTCTTCATACAATGAAAAGTTAATTAAAATTCTATTGTCGAGAGCCAAATATGGGAAAAGACCAGAAAGCCTCATGTCAATATGAACGATTAGTTACATGCTTACTGTTAGTTGCTGTTTCATTTAAAAAAAGTCCTGTAAGTGATTTAGTATATACTTTTTTGCTGCTGATCAGAAAGAGTAAATATTTGGGCGGTATACGAATACACAGAAGGCTGTGTCTATGACCTGGATGAAGAAAGGTGTTTCAGAAAAAAAAAAAAAAATGCTGTGGAAGAAACAAAGAGAATGAGATTGGTATCATGCCCTGGTACAGTTTCACTTGCTAGACATGAATTACGGCACCTCAATTACACATTAAATTCAAAACTTCCATCCTATACTTCAAAACTGAGCTCTTACTACAGTTTTTGGGTATCAAAGACCACATTTGAGAAGAAATGTTGTCTCTAAATTGTCCCTATTCAGTCACCTTTGACTTTTGTAAATAAAAAAGCCCAGATGTACATGGCCACAGGTCAAATCCTAAATGTTGACCTTTTAAACTACTAATATATGTTCTTGGATTAATGTCAGGAAAGGTGAACATTTAGGATTAAAAAACCTTGTGTTTTCACAATGCCACTCACAAGTAGAAAAATATGTTGTTTATTTTTCCTGTGGCCAACAATACACTTCCATCAAATCCACGACTTTTATTGCTTCATGGATTAGAAATGTGAAGAATAAACACTTGCAGGCAAGCATGCAACGCAGCACGTTCTTACCCTCAGATCAATGACTCTGTTGTCCAGTCTTGTATCTTGGTTTACAGTAGCTCTTCCATCCTGAACAGTTGTGCAAAAATACAGAATGAATACATACACCTCAAAAAAAAAAACCAAACCAAAAAACCCCAAACAAAAAAAACCCCAAACAAAAAAAACCCCAAACAACAATCCTAAATCAAGGGAGAAAAACATCCTCTGGCTAAAAGCCAAGGGCTACTTCTAAGTTCAGCAGAATTTCTAGATCATTCTAGAAAGAACATACAGCAAATCGGCAGCATAGCAAAGCTCAAGGTGTAACTTCTCCCGTAGGTCACAGGCAGAACCCAACTGTTCCAGAAGACACACACAGAAGACTGCAAACCCTCTGGGTTTTGACCTGCTGCAGTTCAGTGGACATCAAAGCTACAGTAATTTCTAACACAGTTCTGGATAACATAAAGGAAGTAAAATGCAAGCCTAACAAACCCCCAAAATCATTGCATTAATGAATTTTCCTGGTTTTCATGCTTTTTGTTCAATTACAAAGACAACAAAAAGTATTCAAGGATGCAAAATTTTCACCTCCTCTCCTTCCACTTCTGGACGAACAGCATCATCCAGCTGTAAGGGCAGTCGGGGTTCAGCTAAACTGATAACATAGATCTGAAATTGAGAAAGGAACAGAAATAGCATGAGACTCAGCTCAAAAGGAGGTGTGATTTACAAAAGGATATTTCTGGCATAGACTTGAAACAGTGTTTGCATAGGCTGTTAGCTGTAACACTGTGATTTTATTCAAATACTTGAGGTACATGGTTGCATTCTCATTACAATACTGGAAGTACTTAGTTCTTATTTTCCTTTTGAAAGATTAAAAATATCTTTTTTCTTCTGGGAAGCATCACGTTGAGCAAGTACACGCTGCCTGAGGGACAAGCCTGTTGGCATGAATGCCAGGTCTGAAACTACTAGATTTCACAGACTTTTAGGTTCTGATTCCAGCAAGATCATCCTGTCCGTCTCGTTGCTGGTGTATTATTTTACTTATCCTCTGATTATATCTGAAAGAGCCATTTCAGACTGAAAATTTATGAGAAACCTAAAATACAATCAGAGAATGAAAAACACCTTGCCTTGCCTTAGTCTAGTCATAGGTGCAGTGAATTTGATATTCTTTCAGAAAAATAAAGCATATGATAATCTACACATATAATAAAACATGTTTCTTCAAAGCCTGCAGATTTTCCCCAATGCTGTTAGCTAAAATTTACCTTATAACTATAATAGCCATTGTACTCTACTCTTGAGCTGTGTTTCAGCTGTATTGTAGGCATATGGTTTGGCTGAAAACCTTTAGAAGGAAAGAACATTACATAAAGGTTTACATACGCTTTCTATTTAAACAAATTATAAAGTTGCACTTCCTCCAGTCCTACAGTACGAGCTACAGGAATTTTAGATTTCAAGAGCTTCAATACTGTTAAGCCAGTGCTTTACTTTTGCTGAGAGTTATGTATTCCATTCCATTGTACTAAGGGGAAGATTGCAACTTTCCGATAAAGAAGAAACTTCTGACTTGCACTTAAAAAGAAGCAGACTTTTTATTACAGTATCTGCTGCAGTGAAGAAACAAAAACTAGAATTACAAGCATTCCTAGCCAAATTATTCTAGTGAGATACTTGATTTTACTTGGTACTGTAATTCAAATAGCAGATAAAAATAGGAAATTCTAAAAATCAAATCTCTTAAAATCAGAAATGTTTCTTGTTTACGTATGATACATGGAAATCTGTAGTTTAAAGCAGTTTATTTCTCTGGTATGGGACTGCTTACTGACAAAGTTTATATATGTAGATAGACAGCCTAGACAGATAATGTCTCAAACAACCAGTGCTCCATTTGCTCAAAAATTTACCCTTTGAACGTGAAGCTCAACATCTTGCTGAGTACAACCTCCGATTTTCTGATGTGCCTTCCTCACAACGCCTTCCACATCCACAATGCTCTCTTTGTTGATGCTGTCAATAAAGATAGGATAGAAGACTTCCTAAATTTCATTGCACACTGCACCAGACTCAGTACCGAGCACTATGACATTCAGGTACACAGTACCTGGACGGCTGGAACAACAAAACAGAGTTAAGGATTTAGGTGAAATCACTTGTTATATATATAATAACTGAGTAATGAAGGACTTTGCTAAAATATTCCCAGCCACAATAAATTCAGACTGGGATGGAAGACTTGGGAGGGAAAGAATTACGATTAAGCTTAGTGCTCACTCGTTCTTTGTGTGTGTATACATAAACTGACAAGTTGCATAGTTCTTTTTCTAGGCCACATACACTCTTGTATGTGTCAGCTGATGCAATTATCTGAAAGATGTGTCTTAACCAGCAGAACAACAAACTGAAAGGAAGTCCTAGATCTGGAGGGGAAAATCAAACCTGACTGAGCTTGTTTAAACTACATGACTTGTTACTGAAAGATGCAAGATGCTTGTAAGTCATTTCTCTACAACAGGGGACGTTTAATTGCTCTCCACTAACAGTCACTAATAGTACATTAAAACACCACATAACATCTTGAAAGTGTTCCAAAAATAAGATATAAAGTATGTGTGCTATAAGCAAACAGTAAGAAAAGCCTCAAGAGTCATAGGTGAGAAAATAATTTGTATGAGCAGTTTTTATTCAGGCATTTAAGGTACTGGACCTTAAACCATTAATTTTCTACAGATAATCTCACCCCCACTGGAAATATATTTTCACTCTGTCTCTTTGCTAGCCTGCTCACAAAAGGCCAAATATCAGAAAATATTTCTTTCCTTTTTATGAAAAATAACTGTTACAATTAACTTCATCTTTCACTCCTCAGGCCTTCTTCAGAAGACTGGAAAGCACTTTATCTACATCGCTTGACCACATAAGCCCTTCGAAATCAGGAAAGTAGCAGGCCCACAATTTAACTGCAAATAGTAAGAGGCGAGCAAGGACGTCATCAGACAAGCTGGCCACTTCTGATCTTGGTAAAGCAAAGAGCAATTAACAATCTTCAAGCTCACAAGGTTGGCTTTTTTTTTTTTAGTAAGACCCCTCTCCATGCCCAAAAAACCCAACCCACAAAACCCATACAGCTAAGTTGGAGGGTGGTGAGATAAATATTTATATGCACAGGAAGTGTTACCGAGGGGCAGTAACCCCCAGTTAAAGGAGGTACGGACAGAGTACAAGCAGGTACAAGCTACTGCTGATGGTAACTATAGTACTAATCACTTCCATCTGCATCAGCTTATCTTCCACCTCCCAAAGTAAGTCAGTCTAAGAGCTGTGAACAAAATCTAGCTATTCTAGCCCTACAGTCTTTTTGTACAGCTACAGTAAAACCACGTGAGAAACTTACTAGGATTGAGAAGTTTCTCTTTAGAAGTATCTATGTTTGGAATTAGTCATTCTCTCACATTTTTAAAGCAGGATTTACTCAGCTAAACAATTAAGTTTATCTTTTTAGTTGATGAGGAAAACTTAGCTTTCTTCTCTGATAAAGCCCGAGTGGTGGGGCACAGAAGCAGCTGAGATACAAATCACCAAGTGTTGGCAACTACGACTGCTTGCTTGCCCTGCTCGCTACTATTTCTGAAGCATCCATATCAGCCCGAAGAAAAGGTAGACGTATCTTGGGTCTAATCTGGGACAAACTTTTTAATGATCAAAGTTTTGAAAAATTTGGTATTAAAGCCAGTGGAAAACTCAAGCATCAAAATTCTCAAAACGTAACAGCATCACTATAAGTAAATTGCAAGTAACTAAAAAAAAGCCAAATCTGAGCATTTTAGTTGAATACACTCTTTCTTTGATGGGAATACTTTCAGGTGACAGAACTCATTGGTAGCTGCTCTGAAAGTTATACAGACCATGGTGCTTCATGTGCTTGGCTTGCTTAACCATTAGGTAATTCCACATACTGCATAAAATTTGTGAATAGTATGTTCTTCTGGTACATTTACACTTTAAAAAGAGCTACAGTTGCTCAAATGAGTATAATGAACAAATGACTAAATTTGTACAAAGCAGAGGTCGACAGTAGGCTTTAAATCAGAATTCATTTAGTTAAGGGTGAGCCTCCATTCATCTCCATTATTTAAGCAGAGGCAACAAATTCAAGAAAGACAAGGAGAAATGACACTAAGTGCTTAGAAATACACTCTTTTACAAATGATTCTGTTTAAAACTCCTTAAAAAGACTGAGGCAGCAATACAATGCTTTGGATGCAAGAGAATGTGATGACAAATGCACAGAGAATACAGATCATGCTAAAGTAGTATTTGGGGTAACTATAAATTCCCTTTGCTTTTCAAATAAGTGAATGTTTAAAAGAATAAAAGTTTTACTCTTGTGCTAACTTTTTTTCCCCTAAACAGTGACCCTCTATTTTTCCCACTTCCTTTTTCATGTCAACATTTTGCCAAATGCCCAGAAAGCAATACTAATGACACGAATAGCAGTATTCATTGAAAATGTTTCTAATCTGCTTAACAAAAGCCCTTTCACTAATAATTGCAAATAAAAATAATTTTTTTAACTTATTTAAGCATATTCTCTGCACTGTGAGAAAGAAAATAATAGTTAAATGTAAACGTGTTGTATCAATTACATGGCTGAGAACTGGTGTTAGTGAAGTCATTGCAAAGCTTTGATCAGAACATGCACGGAATTCAAGACATGCAAAATGGTTTAAGTTTGAAAATACAGGAAGAAACTGACTTTTGCATCCTTGTAACTGTAATACTGCTTTGCAAACTTGCATAACAGAACTTTAGAACTTTGCGCTTGTGATTAAATGTGCTTTTTTCTGTCTTTCGCTCTAAACTGGAATTGCAACTAAAATGGTATGTTTCTTGGTCTGTAACATGCCTTAGTCATTAAATTAGCCATAATTTTAAGATGTATTTCAACTCAGTTCCTATGTAGATCCCTATATCCAAATACACATATAATTGCCTGGGCACACAAAAGCACTATCAAATTTTCTACTGCATATGACCACCTTTGCATTTACAAATGTTCATCATTTACTCTAAATTTTCATTTGATAATTGGAAAATATGCTTTTTCTAATTCAGACTACATATCTAATCTGGTATGGAAGTAAAAGCTCGTGTTCTGAGTTCTGTTTGAACCGTGCTCAGCAAGATCTAGAGCTGGAAAAATCTGAAGTCCCTAACACAGTGGATCAAATGTAAACTACAGAAACCTAGAAGGTGCTGCTTTGATCACAACAGGTAATTCCAAGAATGTTACTGAAATGGTAATTTCAGTTCAAGTTACAACAAGAAACAAGATGCTTTAATTAAATGCCAGTAACTACAGCAAAGTGTTCTCCGCAGCAGCAGCACTAAGTCATCTAGGTGATTTTTTGATAAAATTCCCCTGGGGAACAAAAAAGCCCCAAACAAACCAAAAAAAAGTGAACAACTAGCAGAAAAGCACACCAACGCTACCACAGTTTCCATTAAAGACAACAATATTTCTATCTGTAATTAATATTACAAAGGACTACAAACTAAATTAGGATGCATGATGCATTAAGAAAAGCCAGATGACATCTCTATATTGTTTAATCCTTAAAGAAGCTATTTTAGTAATAGATTCATGAAGTCCAATGCTAAAAAAATCCTCCATATAGCAAACTGGTTCTTTTCATGCAATGCTCCTTCCAAAAAATCAAGACTATAATTACTAAAATGTCCACTAGATGCCTTATGTCCCTCTTAATTATCTGCATGCCTATTAGCCAAGACTTTCTCTTTTAACCACAGGATTGCATTATTGCAGTCTGTATGACAACAGCTTCGTGTTGCAAGCTGAACCCCATGTGGGCCTCCCTAAGTGAATCACAATCAACATTTTCTTGATCAAAAGTCTGAAGAATTGGAAGAAACTTGGTTATTTATAAGCTTTTCATAGAAAATGTTTTACTTAATGGAAGCATCTATACTTGTTCAGACATTTTCTTGTTTTTTCTTCAACCCTGTTTTCTGTAAGCAGACAAATTACTATATTATTATATTAATACATTATTAAATCTAAAAATATTAAAAAATAGTCATAAAACATAATAATCAATGATCCTTTATCTGAATGTCACTGAAAGCTGAAGGCAATAGTTTACTTTGAAAAAATGAGTTCAGTTTGTAAACAGTTGAAAGTATGAACATTTTATACTCAACTCAGTAAGAGCAACGGTAATACTGTCTGCACAAATAAGTAAGTATCCATTAAGCCCTATGAAAGGGGAGTTAACTGACATTGTATACATGAAGGCCAGGTAAACACCTATTCTTATTCTCTTCATTCTAAAAATATAACAATCTGTTTCCTATACCAACATTCTAACACTTGGATGAACCTGTGTATTTTCTTTTAAAGATTTTAAGTAACGAAATCTGCTACACATTTTTAATCATTTTCACTGAAAAAAATTCCACTTGATTTCCCTTCTGAATTTACCTAGCTTCACCATCTGTTTGCTGCATCTTGTCTTACCTTTGTATCTGCAAAATAAAGAACCCTCCACAGGCAGAAAATCTTCTTGCATAGGTACCATCAGATTGGGATTTAAATGACTTACTAATTTCCCTTGGATATAATAGAGTTTTCTTTGGTCTCGCAGGAAGGCAGATTTGCCTGACCACATATCCTTTCATCTTGCAGCTTCACCATCAACCTTTTCGAATTTGACATATACTCAGACACAAAGACAACAAAAGGGGACAAAATATTCCAGAAATGGTCTAATGACTGGCATATATTACATTAATTGCATTTTATTCCTCTTTTTCAAAACTCAAGAGATCTCTTAGCATAGCAGGTAAGAGAACTGCATGGACTCCTGTTAAGTCTGTTATCTATCTATCTATCTATCTATCTATCTATCATCTCACATTTCTCATCACTTACTTCCCTACATATTAATCCTGAACATACATAAAATCTGAACTAATGATTACAAAGGTACAAATTCACACTGAAGAGCATCAAAGTGATTATTCTAAGTGAACTCTGGTTACTATATACTCCTAGCCCCTAGTTTACTATTCCAATTTCTGTGTCACCAGTAAACTTAACACCTGCGATTTGACATTTTCTTCCAGATCATTGATATAAAAATTAAACAGAAATGGATAAAGAAAATATTTCTGCAATATCCAGCAGTTTTCCTGGTATCACCAATTTATCTAGCTGATGAACTTATGTATATTTTTCTACATTGTGAAGTATTTTTGCACGTTTACCCATCTTTTATTATTTATTTTTTTAATCTCTTTTCTGGATTTTCATTCTCTAGCCTACTATAAAGAGCCATCAAGTTACTTCCTGAGTGAGGGCACATTGTTTGGACAGCTAAATTAGAATCTGTTAACCACCTCTCCCAACTGCTAAGTCATATCATGTGGCTATGGTAGTGGGGAAGGGGGGGGAGGCTCAATGCTGATATAAAAAAAAAAAAGAGAAAGAAAACCAAAACCGACCACACCCAATACTTTACAGAAGAAAAGCAGGTTGATAAATTACTAATTGCACCACTTGGCACCTCTGCTGGCTGAAAGAGACAATTAACTCTTCCTCTTATACAGGACTAGGCTGATTATTTTTTTTTCTGATGAAAGACATAAGGAGAACTCCACAGCTGCCAATCCAGTATCTCGCCAGGCTCTATATCGTTGGCTATACATGTTTTGAAAGTTCACCTAGAAAATTTCCATAGTTAAACTCACAGAAAATTCTTTGTAAAACTGAGTTAAATTGGTATTAAGTGTCTTTCACTAAAAAGAACTCACATTCTTATGATAATGGAGATAATTAGTGTATGAATGTTGCTAAACCACAGAAGGTTATGAAAGTTCTTGGTTTCCATGTGCCAATATCTAAAAGAGGAACTGGTTTGTTTATTATTTATGAAAAATTGTACAAAAAATGCTCATGATTTAATCAGTTCTCATTAAAAAATCAAGATCCAGAATTTCACAAACTATTTTAAAGAAAGTTTTGGACCCAGTATCAAAATCTGAGAAAGTAGAACATTAAAAATAACATTTATGTACTGCCAGTGAAAAAGTTTAGTTTAAAAATTTAATTGAAATGTAAGGTATTTAAGGTAAACGTTTTCTTCACTAAATGTGTAATTTCTCATTTAATATGTAGGAAACAAGAGGAGATGATGAAAAAAGACACTGAGAAAGGCAGAGCGACAATACAGTTATTTTTAGACATCTAGAACCAGCCTCATCTGCTAGTAATAATGGCATCATTCCACAGCAGGTGAAAACTAGCAGGAAAGCGACTGCAGACAAGGCACGTACTGTTGCTGTGCTTCAGGTGTTACCGACACGGTGACCACAAGTGCACTTCGAAGTCAAGGAACAGCAGCAGCCTCTGAAGACAAGAGGCAGCTGAAATGGCAGTATCAGACAAAACTACAGAACATCAAGCATTGGAAAAAGTGAGAGCATTGCAGGATATTAATAAAATAGGTTTGTTGGTGGGAAGGCATCATGAGAAGATGGTTGCACTAACGGTGTTAAAAAAACAAAAGCAAACCCCCAAAAGAAGACCCAGAAGGCTGTAGCAGAGAAAGTTCTATCATTCCAAGTACACGATGATAAGCATGTAAGCATTTCAGAAGCACAAATAATGAGTAAAACATGCATGCTATAAATTACAGAGGCTGAAGTATCAGGATTTAGCTAGAAAATGCTATCACAAAAAGAAGCAGAATGAAAAGTCAAAACACAGTACAAACATCATGAGTCTGGCTACTCAGAGGAAATCAGGTCTGTTACATCAAGAAAAGTGGGGAGATGACAAGGAGTTGTTAAGAACCTAAGGATGAGGTCCCATCTGGTTTAACAGCTCACTGCTGCCAGAAGAGAAAGGAGCTTTGGCCTCTACTCTTTCCAGATACCCTTTTCCACCATTTACCACTCCTTGTTAGCTCTGGACCTCCATGACCTAGTTTAAACCACTAACTTGACAGAAAACTAACCAAGTAAAAAAAGAATAGTGAATCAAAAAAAAAAGTCACGTAAGACTTAGAAGTGGCAGAGTCAGCAGATGGAAGAAAAGAGTAAGGACCGACTTCCCTCTCATGAGCTCCTAACAACTGAGCTCTGCCACTCATTAAACACAGGAAATTCATCTGTGGAGGAAAGAACCAGGAAGAAAACTGAAAACGACAGATGCTGGAGAGAACTGGGGAGAGTGAGCATCACAACTGTAAGCGTTGTTTCACTGCTCTGTAGCATATTGAGAGAGTACAGGCAGACTGTTGGTAGGTTACAGGGAGATGAACTGGGGAACAAGTAGATTATAGACTTAATTCTTTTCAAAGATTCTAAGCGCTGGAGAGAACAAACTATTTCATGAAGAAACAGAACACTCCACTTTGGCTCATAAACACCTGTAAACAGCATGCTTCACACTGGCACTGCCAACACTAAGCACCGCCAAACAACAAACACTGCTGGTTCTGTTTTCCCGTTGCCTTGAACCTCATCAGCAGAAGCATTATCCTAACCTTCTTAACTTGGCTTCTGGAAGTCTATACTATAATGAATCCTTCCTCTCCCTGGCATATTGAAGGTTGAAGGCTGTAGCACTTTTGCAGCTAATTAGTGGGGGCTCCCTTCCCAGGCATGAGAGTAGTGCCAAGAACTACACAGAAGCAACTCAAGTGCCACATGTTAAACATATTATTGCACCGAACTGATCCGCATTTGTATTTGTGAACAAGTAGGTATACATGATTAAAAGCTCTACTATAAAAACACCTTCGTCACGCAAGCCTATTTAGTACTGGACAACCTGAAAGCACAATCTTGAAGGAAGTAGCAGGGGAAGGTATTTTTTATCTTTAAGAACGAAACAAACCAAATAACTGAATTTAAATTGCTGCAACAAACACCTGTTTAATTGGCAAGTCTCACCATTACCCCCAAAAAATATTTTTAAAAGTAACTTAAATCCCTCATTAAACACTCTAGTGCCAAAAATAAGGTGTAAGTAAGATTAATTCAGTGCACAGAAGCTACTCCTTCAACTCAGTAAGCCACTTACAATATGGGACTTCTTCACATCAGTTCTAGCTATAGAACGTATTACTACACTGCACATCTTGTAGAAGAAAACCCCTGAACATGTACAGACACACACAAACACCACACACAAAATGAAGTGTCCCACTAAGCTCAGCTTGCCAGACTTTTTGTTAGCCAGCTTGAAAGTAAATGTAGGTTGTCTATGGCGAGAGAATGCTGCTTCAGCAGTTCAGAATGAATTTCAAGCCTGTTCTCTATTTTATCTTTTGTCAGTGTAATGTATTCAACGCAATAGTGAGCTGACAATTTAAATAACTACATTTTAAAACAAATGAAGCATTGATGTTAATGTGTGAAAATGGTCCCAACCCCTGGGAGTCCTGGTTCCCACCATTGTTTACTCTGACAACAGGATATAATTGCTTACTTACTTGGCAGCAAACTTTACCATCTGCTTGCTTGCATGCTGTCCCACAGCCACAAGAGCCTGGATATTAAACTGCTGCTGACGCAGGACTAAGAAACACTGCTTCCCTGAATACAAAGGAAAACAACGCAGGTGTATTAAGGACAAGTTACTCGAGGTCCTTGTGAATGAGGAAAAAATGCTTTACTACTTTAATATTAAAGCTGAGATTTAAGGGGGTGTGTGTGTCTGCCTCCTTTGTGCCCTCTCCCCCCGGCCTCCGAATAGCTACATGAAACCAGTCAGTTCTGCATGTACACACACCCCCCCCAAACACTTAGATAAATCAACTAATTCTGCCTGACAGCTATAAACATGTTGAATGGACATTTTCTAAAAATAACAATAAGCTTTCCAAGATAAAAAATATCTAGACAAAACAAAAACTAGAAATCATAGCTTTTTAAGTATCTGTTATTCTTCAACTGCAAGAAGAAAATCATACTTTTCCTTGTTGCTTTGCTCACAACTACTTCAAGTCTACATTATTTTAGGAGAAGTTTTTTCTCATCTTCTCAAATTAAAGCTGTAGAGTTCACTTCACAAAGCTTCTCTGAGAGAAACAGGCTTGATTTTGCACCGCAGGGACTAAACCAACAATGTTCGTTCTATAATACACCACACATTCAGAATGAAGAGGAACAAAAGGGGTATTGATTCTGGTGAATGACAAGAACGTAAAAGACCCAAGTAAAAAATCCTGTAAGAGCAATTTATTCATGAAGAGCTTAGGGAAAAAGAAGTTAATAGGAATTAATAATAATTTGCAAAGCACATAATGCACTTTGTTGACTTTTAAAATTAGTATTTCCAAGTCAACAAAGCTCTTTCTAATCTGTTTAGCTGACAGTTACAATCACTTCATATTTCTCCTCACATCTCTAATAATCATTTACTCCTTAATTTAGATTTAAGGAAATACGGTGATTTTAAACGTTCTTCCTCAGACAAAGAAATTAACAACAAACACTTCATTGTTTTACCAGTATCTGATAAAATGCATCAATATCATTTTAATTCCAAGTTCTGACTCATAACATTATAACATTTCCATTAAAATGGTGAGAATAGGAGAAGCCAGAAGCTTTGTTATAGATAGCTATTTCCCAGTTATTGTTGACTTAGACTATAAAACATTAAAATCAATATACATGTCACTTGAACACTGACACTAAAAAGCCAGTTGAAGTTTTCATTTGTAATTATGTAGATTACCATTCCTGACATATAGCTGCAGATAATTTAAACAGTATCAGAAGATAAATGCAGAACATTTGACACACAATATGATGGAAATAAAAGCAAACATATAAAGCTAGTACAAAATATTATTAAAAATTAACACTACAATTATTGAAAATAACTAACCTTGTGCTATGATTGTGATTTCAGAAATGCAACAAAATTAATCCCATATTTTCAGAAAACAGAGTACAACTGTATTCCAGAGGCTGCGATATTTAAGTAAAGAAGCTAATATGGTATGGATGTACATATTTCTTGCAGGCAAACATTAAGCCACAAATTTAAATTAGAAAAATACAGGCTTCAGAAAATAAGTAGAGTCTTCAGTGGTATACATGCCTGTGTTTCAGATCCAGCAAGTCAACAAATGAAGCACAATTTTTCTGTAGGACACAATATGCGAAGTTTCTTTGGAGAAGCTAGGCATACCTCACATCTTTGACATCTCAATATTTCTGACTTACAATGTGGTTTGATGCAGTGTTTCCTAACGTGCTGGATTTGGCTGGGGTAGACTTAATTTCCTTCATAGTAGCTAGTATGGGTCTATGTTTTGGATTTATGCTGAAAACAGTATGGATAACACAGGAATGTTTTCATTATTGCTCAAGAGTGATTGCACGGAGTCAAGGCCTTTTCTGCTCCTCAGACCACCCCACCAGTGAGTAGGCTGGGAGCGCACAAGAAGTTGGGAGGAGACACAGCCAGGACAGCTGACCCCAACTGACCAAAGGGATATGCCATACCATATGACGTCATGCTCAGTATATAAATCTGGGGGAAGAAGGAGGAAGGGGAGGACATTTGGAGTTACGGCGTTTGTCTTCCCAAGTAACCGTTACCCGTGATGGAGCCCTGCTTTCCTGGGGATGGCTGAACACCTGCCTGCCGATGGGAAGCAGTGAATTAATTCCTTGTTTTGTTTTGCTTGTGCGTGTGGCTTTGCCTTTACCTATTAAATTGTCTTTATCTCAACTCACGAGTTTTCTCACTTTTACTCTTCTGATCCTCTCCCCCATCACACTGAGGGGGAACGAGCGAGCGGGCAGCTGTGTGGTGCTTAGTTGCTGGCTGGGGCTAAACCATGGCACCTAGGAAATAGTATTTGTCTCCATAATTTCAGTCACAAATAATTTAGCAAAACAGGGCTGAAGTTTCAGCAATGATGTGTTAGATGTCCAAACAAAAAAAACACAGCTGAAGGCAGCTACAATGTCACTCAACTAGTATGTATTTAAGGAGAAGAGAGTGAAATAAATGGAGGGACCTGCTATCATACTAATCAGAAGCAAAAGTTTGGCAGTTGTACTTCATCCCAAACACTTGAAGTCTGATCAATATCTGCATTACAAAAGGACTCAAATCTTTTTGTCATGAGTAACAGTAGTCGTTTTCATGAGTACAGAGGATGTTTTGTAGAATATAACCATTTCTAATCACACAGAAGTTAAGTGATCAAACAAACCTTACTGATAGTAGTAGTTAAAATATCACAGTTACAAAGATTGTTGGAGGAAACAGAACTTTTCCCAAAAGAGCTAAAGGCGTGCAAAATAAAGTATCAAAAAGACAAGCCATAATCAAATCTAGTTCCTGATTAGATGCCTTTCCAGATCAAGAGACGGAAAAAAGGAAGCATCAGAGTGAGAAAAAAATTGGGATTATGGCATATTTTCCATGCGTTTCAAAATATTGACATGGTATTTAAGTGAAAAGTGTAAGACCAACTTTACTCACATTCAACAGTAAACTACTCTGAGTTTCTATAGAACAAACCAATACTGTGTCCCACAAGAATGCCTAAAAAGATGAAAAGTTTCAAAAGAAATTTGGTTAAAAAGGTCTGAGTCACTGAACAAGAGAAGACACCACACAGAGAATCCCGTCAAAAGTAAGCACATAAAACTAAACAGGAATCCATTTCCTTTCTCAGATGTAAGTACCAAATGACACAAGACCTTATGAGAAAAAAGGATGTAAGGAAGGAATTTGTATAAAGAGTAAAAAATGTTTGGTCATATAAATTAATACATTGCTAGTTACAGACATGTACCAGCAAAGAGAAAACTTTATATGCTTTATTATAAAATTTGTTCCAATATTTAAATTGCTCTTGGTGGTACTCTTATTTTCAAACATACTATTTTGTTGTTTTATAAATCTTCGCATTCATAAACCAAAAACAAGTTCAGGACTAACATACTGCACAAGTCCCAGCTGCCTGGCAGAACCCAGACTGATTTCCCAACTGCTTTTCAATGATAAACGTGATCAGTAGCTTAGTCTGGCTTTTAAATAAGGCCAGAAATAACATTTATTCAATCTACGATAAAAACCACAGGGCCCCAAGCACTTTAATTTTAGTACAACCCACAGAAATTCCCAACACCCCATTCTTTACACATCCTTCAGTTAATTTCCATCAGACTTCATGAGTGGCTCGCTATATGAGACAGCTGGATTCTGCAGTTGTTCACATTCTTTTTTTTTTGGTTTATTGGTCAGAACTAGACAGGGTTAAATAAAGGATATGTTGGTTATTTAGCAGTCAAATTTGCACTTCTGAGAAAAACTAAAGCTATTTTGGGGTAAGATTTTCCTGTTTCCTGCAAGACTTTCCTTTCCATAATGGTAGGAATAGCGCCACGATGTGTGTGGGAAAGGCTAATATTACTTTTTACTCTGAAACATTTGCTTTTCATGTAAGATTCTTTCCCCTAAAGCTTAAGTAAACAAGCATATGGCATTCTGTAGCAGCATTCCCTGAATGTCAGAACTGTTCTGTGTTGTCAGACCAAGAGGGAACAAGAAGCACAATCAATAAATTGAGAACACTTCATGTCCACAATCAACTCCTTTTGCTTTCATTCCTCAGCTTGTGTTAAAGAGTTTTGAAAATAAGCACTGTTATTTCATGAAAAACAATAGTCTTTCCTGAGGTCAAAGGTGAAGGATGACAAACAGCGTCTTGTAAGTTAATATTGCCACGTTACATATATGTTACTCTAATTGAAGTAAATGCATATATCATGCAAGACATCATATATAAATGCAATACAGAGACAGTAATAAAAAACCATTGAACTTTATGTTGTTTTAAAGGTCTGCATAGACACTCGTCTTAAATATACTAAATTCTGTTAACAGTCTGAACTCTTCCTACAATTGCAAAAGCAAATGCCATAAGGATATCCTTATTTCTATACTGATAGTAACATTTAAATCAGATCGAGTATCTCCTGTCTGAATAACTTCAAGTTGTAACGACCAAGGCTTTCACAGCTTTTGGGGTTGACAATTTCTATACATAGCAAAGAGAGACTTCCATGTAAGACACTACAGAACTACAGAGGAAATCACAGAGGACTCCTTAAATTTAAAGATTCTAATACAAATTAAAATATGCATTGTGTGTATAAATGTACATGCAGTTCCTTATTTTAACTGACTGCAGTACACTCATTAAGAGGGACATTTTTTCAGAAAATGAAGACTCAAAAAGAGAAACAAATCTGGTATCTGTGACAATATTCTGTACTGGATTCGCACCCCTAATTTGCATTATTCCCAATTCTAAGACTACTGTTAAATTTAATTTGTGAAGATAATTTCTTTATGCTCTTTTCTTTCAACTCTTGGGAAGACAAAGTATTTAAATCTTACTACAGAGCTGCCAAACACAACTGAAACCAGTACAACAGTTGTCAGCATCTGATGTCAACTGAAAAGGCCAAAGCCTATTTAAGTTTGCGTATGGCAAACTGATCTCCAGAGAGGACTTCTGATTCCAGGGAAGAAATATGGCTGTCAGACACCCAAGTATGACAGCTCACACTACTGAGAACCTATAAAAGGATTTTCCCTTTGTCTTGTTAAAGAAAGATGATGGTTCTTATTTTAAGTTCAAATTGATATAATCAGATACTGGTAACTAAAAGTAAAAATTTTGAAATTTTAATTCAGATTTTTGTTTCCTGTCGAAGAAAAGGTATAGTGAAAATATTCATACACAGTAGAATAAATATGGCCTGTCTTGACAACTGATACATTTATAATAAAAGCACATTTTACAGTAGAAGCTTGTAACTTTTATCTCACAACCGTTAACACTCAAAGGAGAACAACTATAATATTTTAAAATTCCTATTATTTACAATTGTCCACACATTATTTAGTAATACAATAAAACCAAAATTCACTTCTACTACAATGTAATATTAATACCCGATTCCCACGCAGCTGAAAACAAAGTTTCCTTTTCCCCTCTTGGGAAAAGAGAGGTGGAAAAAAGAAAAAAAAAAACAGTCAAAGTGAACACTGAGTAATCAGGTGGCAAAGTTTTCTTGTATGCAAGAGGTAACTAACAGGTTGTGAAGCCAAAATAAATATTCAAGTCATACTAACAATATAAGGAAATAAAAATAAAAACCCTGGAGGCATCTCACCTTTAGCTCTGCTTGTATGAATTCTGCCACGAACCCAAACCACTTCATCAGCCTTTTCCACTGTCAAGTCTTTTATTCGAATCAAAACTCTATCTGAATTACAGAAAAAAAACCACATTTTAAAACATTTTGGGTTTTTTTGAAGCAAAACATCTTTCACTTTAAACTCCAAATATATTTTCTATCATTGCTAAAATTTATAATTAATCCAAAACATTATTTTTTGTACCTACAGCATAATAGATGTACTGAAAACGCACAAGATCCCATTCCCTTTCTCAGTGAATTGTACTTGATGGAGTAGTTTTAAATTGGTTCAAGCTTGTTGTTTGACTTACATAGCTGGGTCAAACTGCACTAAAACAAAAGCAAGACTTACTGTAGTTCACAGATGGCATAACCGAGCATGACTACACTATTTTTGATAGGACTTCATTGTGCTGCGCTGTACTACCTGCACTTATTAGTCTGAATTTCTGCTACCTAAAGGATGTCTGCCCTGCTCTACTGTGCAACAGGACAGTTGGTATGTTGAACACAGCAAAACAAAGGCACAGAGGTGACATAACTATTCTCTGTATCTACTTAAGTAGGGCAAATATCACTGTAAAATAATTACTATGTAAAATAAAGAAGAGAAAGAAACCACAAATACATGTGCATTAGAAATGAAAAGATTTATTTTGATAAAAACACTGGCATTTTGGACCAATGAGAGTATTACTGTGTAAAATCAGTAAAATTTATTTTAAGAGAGAATCTCTTTGACAACCTGATCAAGCATGACTATCATTGTAGGAGCCAGGATTCATCAGAAAGAAGCCTTCAAATTCTATGTACCCAAGAAAGCTAAGTTACAATAGGAATGCATGGTTTGGAAAGGACAGATTTTGCATAGTGAAGGACAAAAATAAAAATTATCAAGGAAAATATTTTTAAATAAATCAGGAGTTTAAAAATTGTATGCAACCATTATGAACTGCCAATATGCTGGCTGCATGCCACTATTCCTTGAAATGTACTTGTTTAATTGTATTTTTCTGTAGATTTTTGGCCAAATGTATTTTTACATGATCTCAAACACTTATAATATCTACAAACCAGTTAGAGGATATACATAGCATTGCATAGAACCTCAACAGTTCTAACAGCTACACTTACTCATTTACAGTTTGTATGTGGTTAAAACCACGGCTTATTAGCAAAAAAAAAAAGTCTTCAAGGGAGATATTGATCCTTATGAGTCTCTTCCAACTCGAGATATTCTATGATTCTATTCTATGATTCTATGATATGTAAGACAAGCAAATTCACTCTGCCTTTCATCACAGACTTCTCCCTTGTTTCAAAATAACATTAAATTCACTAAGACACTTCCACTCTAGACTTTTCCCGCCAGAACTCTTCCAAAGTTTGGCTACCCCAGGTTACCATCTGCCATTCTGGACTCCTTCCCTCTGTCTCTGAATACAAGTCACAGCTTGCCCTGCAAGCCTATTATTCAACACTGGGAATTTTAGGGGGTTGAAAATATTTATTAGTTTATGCTCAGGGCAATGTAGTTTTTTCTTCACAGACACACATCAAAACCAGAACAGAATGAAAGTGCACAGAGAAACGTGATAGGAAATGGACTCGAGTACATTAATAATATGTGTGTGTGCACGCGTGCACTGGGGAAGAGAGAAAGCGGAATAAAGATGTTATTACTTGCCAGCAACTTCTGATGTTCAAACTTTATCAGTATAGTGCTATAGGAAATATGCAACCAGCACAACGCATAAGCTTTAGTATTTCTAAGAGTTTGATATTCAGACAGTTAAAATTACCTCAGTCAACTTAAAACTGTATTGTTAGAAACTTAAAACATTTTCCAGGCACAAGCATAAAGACAGAATGAGGTGTTACCCTTTTTATGGATCCTTAGTGTTTCAGGAACCATCTGCATTAGATAAATATTTTTAAAAGTCTTCTGGATACATAATGGTTCATGTTTCATCAAGACTAAACAAGATACCTTTAACACAAAAATTTTTATATGGTATGAATTATTGAAAACTATTTCACCTTTCATAAAAAGGGTAATAAAACAATATCCAAAAAGAGACACCATAAAGTCATTTTTTCCAACAGCAGACCACAGAATCACAGAATGGCTGAGGTTGGAAGGGACCTCTGGAGGTCATCTGGTCCAACCCTCTGCTCAAGCAGGGCCACCTAGAGCCAGTTGTCCAAGATTGCGTTCCAGCAGCTTTTTAATATCTCCACGGAGGGAGACTCCACAACCTCTCTAGGCCACCTGTGCCAGTGCTTGGTCACCCACATAGCAAAAAAAGTTTCCTGATGTTCAGAGGGAACCTCCTGGGCTTCTGTTTGTGCCCACTGCCTCTGGTCCTGTCAACGTGCTCCACTGAAAAGAGCCAGATATAGCAACAGCTATGTCATTTTGTTTTCCTCCTTTAACACTCCCCAAATCTAGTCTTCTTTTCCTCTCATTTCTAAAATGCCAGTAGTTCATAATAACGTTTACATGTGTTAGTGTAGCATAGTGGAGCTTTGTCGCTCATTTTCTCTTGTGCAACCAACATATTGTAGCTCAAGTCTTCCCTCTGTACTCTCACATATCATTTCACCTGGAATTCCTTTCAGCTCATTTCTATCTCTTCCATGATAAAAATGAAGCTTCTTGCTCTCACCTTTAAGGTCCTCCCACCATATTCTTCAGATTACCACCTACTTGTTCTTTCACAAATGCAAGCTATAATTACATTTTCTGTCTTCTTGCCACATAAACACAGACAATTAAATAATGCAAAAATAAAAGATGTTTTAAACCATGCTACAGTTGCAGTGAAGACAAGGGAACAAAGTTTTTAAATGAAGTTCAAACAAAGCACTCTGTCTGAAATTACACTTCCAGCCCCAATTCAATATTCATGCTAGCTCACCTTCATTGGCTTTTTGAATCATATTTAAGGGGAAACTATATTTTTTTGTTTTCTTCATGTATAGCACAGTCTTTTCTTTTCAGCATTCTAAATA
Organism: Burhinus oedicnemus; assembly: GCA_008921705.1. NCBI lineage: Eukaryota > Metazoa > Chordata > Aves > Charadriiformes > Burhinidae > Burhinus > Burhinus oedicnemus. The sequence goes on along the minus strand of VFFE01006418.1, from coordinate 617,124 downwards.
TCCTTATCTTTCTCTCAGAACTCTAACCTCTTCTAAACATGGGAGGAGAGGATAAAAACCCAAAAAGCTGTGTGGGTTATACAAGACAAAATCACTTTTCTACCCCCAGACCCCCATTCCCTGCCTGTCACATCAGCCCATTTACTATGTTCATTTATCTTTGATCATGGAGTTTTTAAAGTATGATCAATATTTCTGCTGCCTCTGTGAACTGCCAGCATCTTTACAATGTTGGATAAATTTGAAAAAGAGAAGATAAGTTTAATAAAGAAACCTGAAAGCCAAAAGCAGTATAAGATGAAAGCAGCTTCCAGGGAGGGGAGAGGAAAGTAATGGAGCTGAAGGGAGAAAAAGGGAAAGGCAAATGGAGTTTTACTAGCAATCATAGCCTCAAGCAGGCAGGAAGGACTAGAAGACATGATGTAACAGGAAGCGAGAACATCAGATAGCCAGGGCAGCCAGCATTAGCAGAAGAAAGACTGATGTGGGCCAAGAATGAAGGCACAGGTGTGTGTGAGATCAGCAGAGCAGGGTGGAGCACCTATGCAACAACTTTGTGAAGACGTGAGAGAGTTTTAATTTGCCTGCAGAGGAACAAGAATCTACGAGTATGGCAAAAGGACAATAAGCCTATCCCTTGGAAAGGGAGAATAATTTGCTCTGATCACTCTAAGCTTTTTAACTTCCCATGTCTAGCCAGTGTCCTCAGGACAGTGCAGCTACTATAGCAAGCCTAAAAACAATAGTGCTGCAGACATCCAACTGAGCGCCTGCCCATGTCTGTGCTGTCTGTATTGTCTGTTGGCTCCAGTTACCAGACAGTATGTGGATCTGCATGTGTCACACCACAATTCATTATTCTGACTTAGAAATGGCATGTACCCACGCAGACTTCAGAAACAAACCAAATCAATACCGTACAAACAGATGGGAACGCGCGGATTTGTGCTTCCCAGCTCCCCCCTGCCCCAAGTAGGAGTTCCTCCAAGACACCCAATGCAAGCAGAATACTTTGTGGGAAAGCATGTATACAATACTGATGCCGCGTGATGACTTCACCCTCCCGTGAATCCTTTGATAAGAGCTCTCCCTGGAAGGAACTACTGAATCTTTAAATAAGAGGGCATTAGTCTCAAGGAAGGGACCAGGCCGATCTTGAACTTTTTTATTATAGGCTTTTTTTTTTTATTGTTACATAATTTTGGTGTTCTGGATAACAATCTGCCTAAAACTGGAACAGCAGCAGTGTTGAAGGTTGTATTTTAAGCCCAATGGAAAACCTACTCAATCTTGTCCATACACTGGCTGAGATTTTTTTTTTTAAATGAGGATCGAGGGTCAAGGGGACAACAGATATAAATACAGCACTCAGTCTTTTTTGTATGATTTCTCAGGGCTTTCGCCACTTTCCTCCAGTGTTTTTGAGTGTTTCTTTTGAATACGAGAGAGTTGGCAGGGTAGACTTTCTCCATGAGAGTAGGATGTTGATCCACCATCTCAATCTGCCAGCTTGGGTCTCCCACACAGTTGTTTGCTATGGGGTGTGAAACTGGCAGAGGAAATACAGCTTGCAGAAACTTTAGTGAGCCAAATGCCATCAGAGGAGAGCACAGGAAGAGGAGATCCAATAGGGCAATCTTTCTGCCTACGGTGAGCAGTGCAGATTAACCAGTCAGATACTAACTTGGAGAAGTTACATTTTTCTTAATATTATACCTTTTAGGTTGTGACTGCTTCTTATCCTGGCTTATATCAGAAATACTGATACATCCTGGCTTGTATCAGGAATAGTGTGGCCAGCAGGAGTAGGGAAGTGATTGTCCCCCTGTACCCAGCACTGGTGAGGCTGCACCTCGAATACTGTGTTCAGTTTTGGGCCCCTCACTACAAGAAAGACATTGAGGTGCTGGAGCATGTCCAGAGAAGGGCAACGAAGCTGGTGAAGGGTCTGGAGAACAAGTCTTATGAGGAGTGGCTGAGGGAACTGGGATTGTTTAGCCTGATGAGGTGGCTGTGGGGAGACCTCATTGCTCTCTACAGCTACCTGAAAGGAGGTTGTAGCGAGGTGGGGGTCGGTCTCTTCTCCCAAGTAACAAGCGACAGGACGAGAGGAAATGGCCTCAAGTTGCACCAAGGAAGGTTTAGATTGGATATTAGGAAAAAATTTTTCACCAAAAGGGCTGTCAAGCATTGGAACAGGCTGCCCAGGAAAGTGGTGGAATCACCATCCCTGGAGGTATTTAAAAGGCGGGTGGACGTGGTGCTGGGGGACATCATTTATTGGTAACTTCACAGTGTTACGCTAACAGTTGGACTTGATGATCTTAAAAGTGCTCCTCCAACCTAAATGATTCTACAATTCTATGACTGCAGACCAATTTATGGATTGTTACATGGTTACATGTAACTACGGATGGCTGTGTTCCTGCCCCTTCCAGCAGTCATCATACCCCTCACCAACTTCTTTCACTTTGCTAAGCTGGCTAAACAAGTTGTTATTAGCATGTTGAAACGGATCAGCAGAAGACCCAGCATCAGGAAGAGGGAGACCACAGCAGCCAGCAGTTGGGCTAGCTGACAATGTGATTTCAACTTTAGTTCCCTTTCTTTGACAGCTAGTATGTATTTTATTCAATAATGACTGTTAATACAGTCTCTAGTGATTTTCTTGTCCCGTTACATTCTTGACATAATGTTCTCCTTCAGTTGGTTTCAACCTATGATTGCTTTTGTGGCACTTCCTTTTCAATACATTCTGCATTTCCCCTCCTAAGGGAGGTCAACCAAAACAACCATTCAGAGGAGAAAAAAACCCCACCTAATCACAGACGATGTTCCTTTTTTACATTTCACTATAAAGAAGTTACAAGAAGCTAGTCTATTACGTTCCCTCGTTCCTGTTTCATGCACTGAATAATATGAAGATTAGTATTTCTTGGGATGTTGGCCTGGGAGATTGTTCTCTAGCTGACAAGTCTTTCTGAATCCCAATTCCCCATCAGGAGAAAATGTGGATTTCCTGAATTCACAGTGGTGTGAATAATGATAAAACCCATAAATATTAATACATAATATTAATGGATTTTGTGCTCATATGCAGGAGTAATGAAGGCCGCAAAAGCAGACAGATATCCTACCCAGAGAGACCTGCTGCAGCAAGCCACAGCAGAACTTATTCCAAACAAAGAAAAAACCTGACATCTCAGGACTCAGTACATTATAAATAACAATAATTTAATCCAAAAAAACTCAAGCCTGCAGCGATGGACAGAGACAAAAACTGTCAAGCTGTGTAGGGCGTGGTCCAGGCAAGAGCAAAGATTGTGATTCCATAACCTCTCTGGACCCAGTTCCAATATCCAACCACACTCATGATTTTATTTCCTTCTATCCAATCAGAATTTCCTGTGTTCCAACTTGTGCCCATGAACTCCTGTCCAATTACCACACACCTTCAAGAGTCTGGCTTTATCTTCTCCACACCTTCCCATTATGTAGCTTTAAACAGTAATAAGAACACCCCACAGCTTCCTCTTCTCCAGGCTGAACAAACCCAGCTCCCTCAGCTTCTGCTCAGAGATCCTGTGCTCCAGTCCCCTGAGCAATTTGGTAGCTCTCCGTTGGACTGGCTCCAAAATTTTAATGTCTTCCTTGCACTGGAGAGTCCAAAACTGGACACAGCACTCTAAATACAGCCTCACAAGTGCCAAGTGTATTCAAATAAAGGGAAAGAACGGCAGCAGGATTTGAATTAAAAAGTTTGGTAAATGATTTCTCAAACAAGTATTGAAGATATCAAGTATATAACTTTTTTTCCTTCTCCCCCGCCCCCTTTTAAAAAACTTTTTTTGTTTTTTAACTGACCTGGTTTCTCTTGGGACTGTATCATTGATGACACTCCATATCTTTCCTTAGCATAATCCTACAATGGAGGTGAGAAAGATATATCAAAGAAGCATACACAAAAAGATGAACAAAATCATTCCAGAGTTAACTCAAGTAATACAAAACAATTGCCTGCAATAGTAAAGTCAAGAAATTGTGTTTTAGACTCCTAGAGATACACAAGTGAGAGAAGATAATTGTGCCCTGTTAAGAAAAAAAAAAATCCAACAACAACCACCATGCATCAGGATCATTATTTGCTACACAGAAGTTAGTGTGAATACCTCTATAAAAGCCTACTCCTGAAAAAAAAAATGAGTCCTACAGAAGTACATCCATTGCTAACTACTTCCTTGCCATATTCAGGCACACTAAGAAATCCAGCAGATCACGTCATTATGACAGCCGAAGCAAGCCTGACTGATTACTAGCACAATCTGTCAGGTAAGACACAAGGAGATGTGGCCTTTTCATCAAAAATATCACAATTCTAGCTTCCAAACCAAGCCCACTCATTTCCAAATAAAAAAGCCTTGGTTTATTTATTTTATTCCATGCGATATATGAATGTAAGTTAATTCTAAATACTGTATTTGGGGATGTCTCTGTTTCTCTGCTTTTTGTGGCGCACGTATAATTTTATGGAAGCCACCTATGCTGAGAATTCCTTCCTGCCGATGCATTTTCGGCCTTTCAACAGCAAGCAAAACTGATTTTATAACAAAACAAACTGATGTTCATTATTACTACTCTTTTGTTCGTTTGTTTCTTGAAGAAGTACTGGCATACAGTTTTTCAGCACTGATCTGTGATCTTCAGGTACAAGACAGGAACACCTGCCCGGCCAGCAGGAGCCACCGGTGCCCCTGCAGAAGTGGCCTGCTATGGAGCAGCTGCCCAGCTGTTTCTGTAGGGGACTGCAACTGGGAAAGGGCACAGGGACAGGGCTGTGCTGTTTCTCATCGCTCAGGCACGGCCTCCTCCACCCGCACACGCGGAGATCGGACTCCAACGGGGCTCAGCAGACGCTGTGTGACCGGAGAGGGGCTGAGCTTTTTCTTCAGTGAATCACGAACTGACCGGGCCCGGCGAAAGAGGGAGGTGGACGGACAGAGTAAAAGCAAAAGGCAGCTCTGCCCTCGGGCCCGGCCAACACCCCCTCCTCGGGCCCGGCCTCCCCACCCCGCAGGGCCCGCTGCCGCCTGCCCCCTCAGCGCCGGCCCCTCGGGCGGCTCCAACCCCGCGCTAGGCCGGACCCTGCCCCTTCCCCCTCTCGGGACGGGCAGCCTCGACGCCGCGCCCGCCTCCTCCCTCCCTGCGGAGACCCACATCGGCCGCCGACGACTCTTCGCTCTCCGGAGGGCGGTCCTGGCCCTGGCCGCGGCTGGCGGCGCTCGGCATCCTGCTGCGGCCGGTGCGGCCCCTCACCACCCGGCACGGCTCGCTTCGGCCCGGCCACGCCGCTTCCGCCCGCCCTCCTCTCGCGAGAGCACCGCGCCTGCCGGCCTATCGCGAGAGCTGAGCCACCACCTCGGGGCGGGGCGCGAGCTGCCCGCCCTCGGCGCGAGCTCCCCATCGGCCCCCCGCCCCCGCGGCGTCGCCTGAGGGCTGAGGGAGATGTCGCTTCCCGCCCTGCCGCAGGTGGGGCTGTGGTTTGCCGCCCCTTCCTCGCCTCAGAAGGCGAGCAGCAGTCGAAACGGTCATTTTCACGAAGCTGCCGCCGTCCTGGCGAGGCTCAGCGCCTCCAGCCCTGCCCTGCCGCTGAGGGGAAAGCTGGCGTGCCGCGGTGGAGGTGTGCTGCTCTGGGCAGCGGGTGGGTTCGGTCCTGGCTTGCCCCGCTTCGCAGTCCGGCACGTTACGGCCTGAGGTAACGTGTTGGACTGCGAGGCGGTTAACTAATGCGCTCGGCTCAGCTTGGTAGCCAAACCAAAGTGTACTTTTGTTCTATCTCGCCGGCAAACTTGGCTTGCCAGTGCTGGCGGTTTAGTCTCCTGTCCCCCTGCTAATCCCGCTGTTTATTATTAGTTAGCCAAAACCCAAAGTAGGTCTGGTAGTTCGGGGAGAAAGAACATCACTGCAGATCCAGGTGTTTCCCTCCAGCTGGGTGCTGAAATCAATGCCATGGTATTGAGGCCGGGGCTTGCTGCAGGTGCCAACTTTCAAATGACAAAAATCACAGTTGCAAGCAGCTGTTGAATCCTGTGGCCATACATTGTTTATTTTGTGCAGGACGAGAAGACGGAGTTAGCTGTCCTGATTTAAATTGCCGTTTTGAATTTTCACATTTGACTAACTAATCCCTCTTGTGGTATCGATTAGAGTACTTCGTTTCCTGTCCTACAGTTGTTTATTTTACAGCACTTTGTACTGCATTGGTTCAGCGTCTCTTCTCGTGGGAATCCCCTTGCAAAGTTCCCCTTCTGCCTCTGTCTCAGAGAATTATGCACTTCACCATAAGACCGCATAGCTTTCACAAAATCCTTTCTTCTCATGCAAAACGCTGTTGCAAAGAATTAAGATCCAGTAACAGAGAAGGAAAATCACAGTCAGTTTTCATACCTCCTTACCACAAGAAACAAAGTTCTGATAGTGGGGTATCGTGTAGCGTACTTAAATGCTAATGTAACGGTAACAAAACACGTGGATTTCTTACAGCGTGTCAGTTGTGTCTTTTCGGTTACCTGTCACTTAGAACACAAGGCCGAGCAGAACCACTGCTGAACCTTAACTAACAGACAGATGCAAATCTTGTGCCTCACCACGGAGTAGACGGTACCATCTGTACGACAGAGTGCTCTGTAATTCTTGGCATTTCACTGACTTTGCTGCGAAATTCAATCAAAACAAACCAACCCTGTAATCCTTATTTTTATGCTGGGAGCCTCCCAATAGTGAATAGCATAATGAGTATTTCCTCTGGGGCAAGTAACCTGAAGGTGGTTCTGAAGGAAAAACCCTTTTAATATAATGAAGGTATTAAATGAAAACAAAATATGGCCATTTAAAGGGCACTGTAGCTAATTATTCCATTGCTGAACTTTCAGAGGAAGCATTTTCCAGAGTTCATGCTCTCAGGTAATATGTCCAGAATCCCTTTGTCTTGCAGTGAGGAAACAGGTTTTTTGAACAAAATTCTACAATACACTGAAAATAGAAAAATAAATTAATTTTAGGGAGAATTACTAATTATTTCATATTTGGTTAAATAAACCCCTCAAAATTCTCAATTTAATTTGGGTCTGCAGCAAAATTTGTTTTTCCATATCCATCTCACTAAATTTATTACAAATCTTCTGTTAAGGAAACAAAATACTACGTGCAGATGATGTAGCTCATCTGCTGCACCTTCTGTTTCATTGCACTATTATTGAAAATCATGTAATTGGGGCAGTACCTGCAGTGAACCTTAGAGTGTTAAGTAGGAGCAAAGCTGGTGCTGGGTCCGGGTGGGAGGTGGAGGGGCTGGGGGACCTGCCGGGCAGCCAGCGCTGTCCCCTGGGCCTTTGCTGAGGATTACCAAATGGAAATGACATCACCCGCAGCCAATCGGGGGGCCCCGGGGGTACAGCTGGATGGAAGCCATATTCCACTTAAGTAACAAGACATGACATACCATGTGCTAATGCTAAATAATTTATCCCTCAGGCATATAGTGAATTGCAAGGCCAAGCTGAGGCCTGGACAACAGTTTGTAGTTTAAATTAAAACTGGCTTTTCCATCTTAAAGGGAGGGACGGGGTTGTCAACGCTGTGATCAAAAGTGGAATGCAGGAATCTGTGCCTCTCCTCTCCTCTCCTCTCCTCTCCTCTCCTCTCCTCTCCTCTCCTCTCCTCTCCTCTCTTCTCTTCTCTCCTGTCATAATTTGATATAATCAAAACACCTCTTAGTGATTTTGAGGATTTACTCCACATATCTCTATTAACACGCAGAAAAATCTTAGAACAAGTTTTAAGTCACTGTGAATAATGATATCCAATATATACTTGAAACTTAGGTCTTAGTACCTGTAATATCCTAAACTGAAGCTATTCCAAAATTTGGTCATATGTGTATTCGTGTTACAAATGTTATATGGGTGTTTCCATAGCAGAGTCGTAAATATGTCTCATTAGGAATCCAGAGGCATTTGCTTCTGCTTAGACTAAAGATCACACCCAGTCAGCCTCTCTTCTGAATAGTTTGAGCTAGCAGTTCACGGAGGCTGGATATGCATTTCGTTGCCTGCTGTTGGCTACTGGAACTCAGTGTAGCCTTTCCAACTCAGTGGTCCAGCTAAGCTTGGCCAAACCTTTGACACACTTTTGTTAAAATACAGTGCTGATTTTACTTAAGAGCTGGGTGCCACGATATGCTAAACAACACTTCCACTGAAACCATGAGAAGTTGAAAGTAGTCAGCACCTTCCATAGTCTATCCTTACACAGCACTTTAAAAAACGGTGGCTCAAATATTCTTTAATCTTCCAGTGTGCTATTGATCAAGAAATGAACAGTTAAAATATACACCATGTTGGTGGGAAGGAGATAGCAGTTGCATTTAAGTTGTTTTAGGATAAGAAATTAAAAGGACCTCTGGCCTATGGAATAAGTGGGAATATATTTACCTAGTCTCTACGTGTTTGGCTTGTTAAAACCAGGAGAGCATGAAGTGGTATAGAGTTAAAAGGAGCATGTGGAAAAAAATACAAAACAAATTGGTAGTGTCTCTGAAAAGTCTTCAGGGAATTCAGCTTTATTGCCGCAATAGTACACTTTCCAGTATGCAATTACTTGTTGTCATGGAAAGGGATTTTGAAGATTTCTCTTATTTTGGATGCTTCAAAGCATACTTAATTTAGGTAAGAGGTTGCATTTGATTTTTCCTTTCCATATTTGTTTACTTATCTAGGTTCTTGTATGATTGTCAGGCCAGTATCCACATTCCCCTTAGATAACAAAAAGAAAAAAAAAAAAGCCACTGAAAATAATGCAGCAGCAGCTAAAAAATGAATGTATTATTTATTTTCTAAGTTATGTAAGTTCATAGTGTGCACTCTGTGATAGGGAAAGCTCTTCTATTAATAATTTTCAACCTTGGCAAAAATACATTTTTGTAATTGATCGTTCTTTTTTTACTCAAACATTTGTAGAATGAGTAACAAAGCCTTTGCATCTAAATCCAAGTAGGAACAGAATTTGGCAAATCTAATTCCTTCCTGGATTTTCGCAGCTCTACTTCCTTTAGGAAGTTTTTAGTCAATGGGAAACAAAGGCTTATTGAAAGGATTAAAGTTACAACTATTCTCTTTGTTTTAGAGCTTCAATCACAGTTTTCCTCTAGTAAACAACATTTGCAATTAATAAAACTTCTAAAAAAACAGGAACCTTGCGGAAGTACGTGCTTATGATAAGCAGCAGGATTTCTTTTAACAGAACTCTATACAAAGGTGTAGTCTTTTTAAGTTAAGACAATGATAACAATTGAGTTTCTCAATCTATTTTAAAAGTGTTCCTTCTGATAAACACAAAACAGCATGCTCTACAGTCAGGGATGAACGATACATTTAAATAGGATATATCTTGTCAACAGTTTATTGTGTCCCAAAATGATTTTAAATAGCTGCAAACAACTCACATTTCATATCATGCATAAACCTAGTAATCATGTCTTACACAATGAAATATCTATGGCCATTGGACATACAGTACTGCATATATTTATGAACTATTACCCATAAATTGTTTATTGTTTCCTTTATATGATGCTTGAAAGGCATTTGGGTAGCAGTTATCTGTGCATGAATAAGAACACATGGAATATTTAATCTTTATAATTTATCTTCCACTGGTTTTATGTCATGAAATATCTTATGAATATTTTCATGTTTATGTCAGCTATATTTTTCTCACTCGCTTTATGTGTTTACTTCCAAGGAATTATCTCCTGTCAGAGGTAAACTGAGGGAAACGTCCTAACATTGTTGACAGCCCTCCCTGGAGGGCAGTGTGGAGCTGCGGGATGATTGGGACTGACTGTTGTAGGAGACATTTCATGAACAGCTCAACTATTGTTCTCACTCAAGTGTCCAGTTCTTTTTCTGGGGTGGCTTATGTCCAAAGGGTGCTGAAAACAGCAATCTGGAGAATAAAGGATCTGCAGTTCTGACTGGCCCCTTAAGCGCAAGTGCATTGTTGTTTCTTACATGCCATTTCTCATTTACAAAAAGCATCTTAAGCCGTTGTCCATCTGATGATAATTTTTACACTTCTGTCTTACATGTAGGCAGATTTTTTCTTTCAGTTTTTTTTGAGTAAATCTTCCCGTGAACTGAGAGTATCTTAGCTAACCTCCAACCCAGAGTCAACTTCTGGTGAAGTTATAAACCTTTAGAAACAGAAGGTTTTAATGGGTATCCTGACTCAGACTTTATTTCAGCAGCAGGAACAGTGCTCTGCTATCAGTAGAATGTGACTCAGGCACCAACAGTAAATCTGATCTTTGAGATCATCCAGTAAGAGTAAATGTTCTTTGTTGCAGTCTGAAACAAACAAGAAACAGAGATGAGTCATCTAAATTATTAAATGTGACACAGAGGATGTTAAGTACTATTTTTCAGACATTTTCCTACAGCAATCATGAGCTATTTTGTAAATAAAGTGTGTTACTGATTAAGGGTGCTATACCAGACATTCTGCATATATACATTGAATCAGACTGTGAAGATAGTCACATAGAAATTTGTAGGTTAGTGTAAATGGACAGACTGATTCCTAAAGGAAATAAGCGTTAGCATGAGAACAACAGCTGAACTAAAATCCCATAAGCCAGGAAAAACAGCTACACAATTACACTAACAGGTGGTTGGTTTCAAAACAAATTTCAAGGTCTGACAGCTCTGTGCACCTGCTTTGGGCTGATTTCTTGTAAGGACTTGGATTTGGCATGAACCATTGATAAAAACCATAATTCTTTGTGTCTGAGAAAAGTCATCATTACCATATAGTGATGATAAACTACTAAAGCCTGCTAAAAGTAGTACTTAGCCAAAAGGTAATATGGATCATTCTGCACACTCTGTCATTGTAGCTCAAGCTTTTCTGTACCAGAGACCTTCAGGCAAACACTGTTAGGATCAAACCTCTCCTTCTGTAAACTGAGATAATTCCATCTCACTAGGGTGGTGCGATTTGAATTAGGTATGACTTCAGCCTTTCCCTTCACCATCATAAGGAAAAACAAATTTTATTTGATAGGGGATTTTGACAGAAATATTCAGCAAATTCTGTTATAAAGGTTGTACTCTTCCTTCTAAATTTCTTTGAATTGTTAACATTTCATTTGGGGAGGTTTGTTCTTTGCTCGTATTTGGTCTCAGTTTGTAGGCATTTTTCTTGAGTTTTGGACAAAAGAAGGATGGTCATTTTCATTTTGGGGGAAAAAAAGAAAACATGCTTTTATCATTTAAATGTTTGTACTACTTGTCCTTTATGGATGGCTCCCACATGTCAGTAAGAAATAGTAGAAATCTTAAATTTGATCAGAACAGATTGAGAAATGTAGCATTTTTGGTAGAAGTTACTTAGTTTCTACAGAATTGAAATGAAATTTTGAGAACAGTATAAATACCTAGGAAATCAAGCTCCTCTAATTTTCAGGTAGTGGGATTACATACCGTGCCAAGTTTTTCACATCTCTGTAAGATCTGGGCCTTCATTTTGAACACCTCACTTTGTAAACCTAAGGTTATGTTTTTATGTTATGCGATTCTGAGTTCTAGGGATGTGTTTTGTTAGTTTCTTCTAGAGGGAGCAGGAAGAATATGATGCCAAATTTCAACTCTGAGCAAGTAGTGTGATTAAATGATATGCATACCTACAGCCTAGTACGTTCTGGGAACAACAGTATGACTTGCATGCTATGCAAACTGCAGCTACTTTTCACTGCTGTACTTCCTCTCTCCTCTTGTCTGCTGAGCAAAACTTGTGGGCATTTATAAACTTTATGGTGTTGAAGGTTGTGGGGAGTGCATACAGAACTGCTAGTTTAGTTCTTTATCCTACCATGGAGGTCTCCCCTCTACATTTTGCTGCTTTTTATAAGACATAAAATGATAAGTATATGGTTCACAGGTGGTAGCAGAGAAACAGATAAACAGGGTGATAAAACTGGCATATCCTATGTCCTTTTTACAAATGAAAATGCAAATCTACATCATAACGGATTTTTGTTTTAGTTGTCTTTCGTTCAAAATGACTAAATACATTACCTGACAGCAGGGATGGTTTTGTTTTGCTGAAGATTCTGTTTCTCAGATCTTGATAGATTACTCCTTTTTTTGGATTGTTGAGGGCATTCCTGTTAATTTTGCTTGGCTGCTGTATGATTTAACCATGTGACTGTCAAGACCTGTCTGTTAGTTTTTCATATTTTTGTAATTACATTCCAGATTCCATGATCTGTAGACTTGAACCCATCTAATGGAAAATAAGGTACTAAGTTACACCTTGTGAAACAGACTTAAAATATACATCTTTCAATTTGCTGTATCAGTTATCTAGGTTTGCAGTGGGTTTGCCTTTGTTGTAGTTATTCAGCTAATAAAGAATGGGGTGCCCTTTTTTTTTTGGATGTCAGCTTAAGACAGACACAGGCTAGAGAGTTGGGCAGAGAGAAACGTTTTGAAGTTCAACAAGGGCAAGTGTAAGGTCCTGCACTTGGGGAGGAATAACCCCATGCACCAGTACAGGTTAGGGGCTGACCTGCTGGAATGCAGCTTGGTGGAAAGGGACCTGGGAGTCCTGGTGAACAACAGGATGACCATGAGCCAGCAATGTGGCCAAGAAGGCCAATGGCATCCTGGGCTGCATCAAGAGGTGTGTGGCAAGCAGGTTGCGGGAGGTTATCCTCCCCCTCTACTCTGCCCTGGCGAGGCTCCACCTGGAGTACTGTGTCCAGTTCTGGGCTCCCCGGTTCAAGAAGGACAGGGAGCTGCTGGAGAGGGTACAGCAGAGGGCTACAAAGATGATTAGGGGGCTGGAACATCTTTCTTATGAGGAAAGGCTGAGGGACTTGGGTCTGTTTAGTCTGGAGAAGAGAAGGCTCAGAGGGGATCTTATCAATGCTTATAAATATTTAAAGGGAAGGTGCCGGGAGGATGGGACCAGTCTTTCTGCAGTGGTGCCCAGTGATAGGACAAGAGGTAACAGGCACAAACTTGACCATAGGAAGTTCCATCTAAACATGAAGAGGAACTTCTTTCCTTTGAGGGTGGCAGAGCACTGGAAGAGGCTGCCCAGAGAGGTGGTGGAGTCTCCAACTCTGGAGACATTCCATACCTGCCTGGACGCCGTCCTGTGCAACCTGCTGTAGGTGTCCCTGCTCTGGCAGGGGGGTTGGACTAGATGATCTCCAGGGGTCCCTTCCAACCCATGTGATTCTGTGATTCTGTGACTAGTACAAAGCCAAAACCTCAGCTGCCTTCCTTGAGGAGGAAGAGTTAGCAAAGCTGAGCATTAGGTTCAAGAACTCGGTGCAAAGTTTTATCACTTGAAGGATCAAGCTACAGGAAAAAAAAATTAGAGAAGATCATGTGGATGAGGAACCTGAGGTTCTGCAAATTTTCCCTAATACATATCTTAACAGCAAGCCAGGGACAATAGTCTTTTCTACCAGTGAGCTAGTAGAGACTGGCTGTCCACAGTACTGTCTTAAAGGTTAGCTTCTGTGGTAACCTGCATTTACACCAAAGTAAGTTCAATGTGAAGCCACACCCTCAGACTGAACTACTCCTACAAACGCAGCCCTGTCCATTTCAGACAAAGTCATCCAGATTAGTGAAGCTCAGCTGTTTGTTTAATCTAACGTGGCTGATCATACTTGAAACACAATGGGAGATGCTCTCGTGAGCAGACAGCTTAGGTAAGGGTTAGCTATCTCCACTAAAGTGTAGCAAGCAATTGAGAAAGTGCCAGTGGGCAGTAGCTTGTGTAGTATAGCTGTCGGCAAAGACATGTTTGTCTATAGTGTGAACCATTTTGAGAAGATGTGCATCTTGGGCTCTCTGCATTTGGAGACTACCCCTACGCTTACTGCACTGCTGTGACTAACAGTTTCTTTATCCGGTATGAAGGCTGCTTAGAGTTGTGTTGTATTCTAATGTATCGGTAGATTTCAATCTGCTATGGAGTGATCCTTTGTCACTTTCTTAGCATGTGGCTCTAAGCTTTTCAGGTCAGGGCATCTCAGGACTTAGCTTTGAGTGCTTTTCTCAGGGACCTGACTGTTGAAGAGTGCTCAGATTTTAAATTGAAAGATGTGACCCACTTTGGAGAGGAAGAAGAACAAATAGAACTGGAAGTGGGAAGGTCACCTTTAATAGCACATGAACTAGTTTTTAACAGGCTTTACAATTGCTTTGTTTCTTCCTCTCCTAGTGCCGTAAACATGACTAGCCAAAGGAAGACCTTAGAAAACAACTCAAGGAAGCTACAAAGGCTGTTGAGAAAGCAAAGAACCCAGCTGGACCGGTTAGTGTTAAACACAACATTTTCTAATAGTTGTAGTGGATTGATTTCTCCACATTTCTCAGTAGCTATACATCACATATTTTGAATCGGTACAGTGAAGCAAGTGAGGGCATTCTCATACAGAAAGATTACTTTTTAATGCATAATAATAGGCTGGGTTCTATTTGTAGTCTTCCTAAATCCCTGGTAAATAGACAGCTGCTTAATCCAAGGTTGAACAGAAGAGGAAGATTTTAATACATCTTTTTTCTTGATTTGGGCACAATTACTAGAGCAAGAACATTTGTCAATGAATAGAGAAATAATGTCGTTTTTTACCTAGTGTCAAAATCCTCAACCTTATGCTTAGGAGGCTGTATTGTTTAGAGGAAATGGTGAATTGGTAGTCGTTTGTGATATTTTATATTTGAAGAATCAAGGAGATGGAATAATAATGACAAGTCATAGGTTTAACCTCTTAGTGAGAATAAGTCTATAGATACCAAATGAGTTGCTCAAAAAACATGCAGTACCTTTGTTGTCCAGGGTGGTCTGCACAAGCGTTTGCACTATGTGCAGTGCATAGTGGGAGGACTTGATATTTCCTGGCTCCCTGATTGCTTTCCTTTTCCTTTCGTTCCTCCACTGGGCAGCCTGCGTCCGTCTCCACAGTGTACTAAATCTTGCTTGCAGACAAACACGGTCATTTGGTCCCTGTCAAAGAATGACAGTAGGGGCAGGTGTTCCTCTGTCACTATGTTCTACCTCTTGCCACAGTATTTCATCTCACTCAGTATTTCACTGCCTCCCATTTGAAGTCTAAGAGATATCTCTGATGTAAATCAAAGGATGTTTTCTTTTCCTGTTATGTCTTCAAGAGCCCAGTTCTCCTTGCATACACTAACTCCCATTTGTAAATAGTAACTCTGTCTCCATGGTTGGTTAGGTTATTGAACTACATTTCTCATTCTGCACTTCATTTTTATTTTCAGAAAAGCAACCTGTGGCTCTTTACATTAGGAATCAAGGGAAGGTTTTGCTGGAATATGTTTTGCAAGCTGAAATGTTTCTGACAGTAATAACAAAATTCTCATCTCTGTTAAGGGCTGGGATATATTTAGAATATAGTTTTATCCAGAATAATTTATCTCAGATTGAAGGGAAATTTGAATTCTGAGGTGACATCAAGTGAAGTTTAAGTCATACATATGCACAGCATGAACAAAAGGAAATGGTTCTTTATGAGAGACAGCAACACTGAGCAGGTAGGAAGAAGGAGAATGCAGATTTTGCAAAGGGAATACAAACCCAAAACATTTTGTGTAATCAATGTGGCAAACAAGAATAATGATAACAGAGACATAAATGCAGCAAACAAGAAAGGATTAAAAAAATTTTGTTGGTTATACTCACTGAGCTGATTGAACTAGAATTGCCTTTGTATCAATTGCCTTGTAGTTTGAAACTGAAGTACATTAAACAACAAAAATGAGAAAAATGCCTAATAAACTAGTTTTGACTTTGAATGTTTGAGCTGTGAAATGCCTTTGTTTCATGTATTTATTTGTTTGTGATGTTATCTACAAGTGGTGACTGATTTCTTCCTGTACAATATCCATTCACTACAACTAAAGAGGGATGAGACATTCAACCTTTGTCTTTGGAGTGAGAAAATAAGTTGTGCTTGCAAAGAGAACAGACTATCTGTGTTATTGCTGCATCTATGCCAGCACTTCTATATAAAGCTCTCGGCCTTTATAACTTATAAATGTCATATAACTTTTTCTAGAGTAGGTTGAATAACATTTTAAATTATGGTCTAGTGATAAAAGTTAAAGCTGTAAACTGAGGTGGACATAGAATAGCGAAGGAAAATAATCTCGTTTTAACTCACTCTGTAGGTGGTACAATGTTCTAGAGAATCACTGAGCCGTTACTTGATCTCTAATTGTCCTTCATTTTCCCGTGTTGAGGAGCTATTAGTGCAGGATATAAATTGTATCTGTACTATATTTCTGCAGCTAGCTCGTAAGGGATCAAATTTTTAAATTGTTGCATAGAGCTCCTCCAATACCTCTACAACTTCAGACCTTAAAACTTAAGGTTTTTGGAATCACCCAACTCTTCTCAGATACAGTGTTGCTATTTTAAAGGCCTTTTAGTTGATTCCAACTCCAGGACACGTTTTCTGTCCAATATACTGCTTCAAGCTCACGGATTTGTGTTTAGTAGGGAAACCAAATTCGTAAGGCTGTTCACCATCTAAAGTATCATAGTTCAAGCTTAAGACACAGTTCATGGAAGCAATAGTACTTTTTTGTCTTTACTACAGTTACAAAAAGTGATTTTTACATGTTGTTCTTATTTGATTCAAGTGAAGCCATGGTCCCATCATGAACCCTGTAGCTCTCTTCTGTTCTGCTTTCTTTGTCACAAGCCACTTTCTGCTTAGGTGGTTAATTTTAGGTTTGCTTTGGAAAAGTGTTGGTTCTGGCTTATTGTCTCAAAAGTGGTGGCCTTAAACTGAACAGGATGTAGCGTGGAACCATTTGAAATCCTATTGCTTCCAGTAATCTTGAGGAGGCTCATAAAAATATGACATGAGCTCTGAAGAGAGAAATGGAGAGATCTGATTGGGAAGAAAAACTTTCTGTCCACAGCAAGTGATTAAGCTTCATGTCTCCATTTCCAAAACCACCTCCAAACAAGATCAAAATGATCCCTAGGATCTGCTTTAGCTATTACATTCAGTGTTTTAGTTTGCTGTAATTTTCCATTGAATAGCAAAAAATGTATATGATATATTTATAAAATTATTCTTCTTTTTTCCTTCATTGTGATCTTTTCGTAGTCTCAGTTGGGTTTTTTCCCATCTCTTTTCTCCTGTGTCTCTGTCTAGAAGTTCCTCTCTTGATTTTCTGAGTTTGTTTCTCAGGAATGCTCTCAGGCAAAAGTTCTCAATGGTATGAAGTCAAATAGATTATCTTCTTTAAAAAATTATTTTTTAATATTTCTTCTTCCCTTCATAGTTGCTATATGTTTTAGCCAGCTTGGAGAGGTACTGCATTTAAATATATGCATCATTAGTGAAGATCTGTGTGTGTACAACTGACAGCAGAATTGGCTTAAAGTCTGCTTCAAAAGGAAATTGAGTAGGATCCTGCAATCCCGACCTGTTTCCCTTTCCAACAGCAAGGAGCTGAATCAGAAGGGAACTAATGAATTCTGGTCAATTTCCTTCAGCGCACCAAAGCTCTTTAAACATATACTGAAGAAGGGAAATGAAGTAGGATTAGTCCATTTCCCTTTGAAGCCAGCTGTGTGTTCACAGTGCAAGTACTGGAACATTATTTCACTTGCCACTTCCTGGCTGGGGGCCAAAGTGTAGTATCATCTCGAATTGATGCAAGATCTGAAAATACATAGAGAAACACATAGACTGCCTCTGGACAGTGAGTAGGAAATTGGTATCCATATGACAAATTGGGTTGTGTTGTTATTCTTCAGTTCTTTACCTGTTTGGCAAGGGATCACCTAAATATTTTTTTTCCATTAGCTTTGCCATGGCCATAAGCGGTTCTGGTGCCTTATTTTCCCTTTTAGATTCACTTCAAGCAAGAGTGTGAATTTTTAATGAAATGTTCAGACATTTTGTTGTTTCTTTAGTGCTGTTAAGTTGCCTTTTGAGGGAGAAAAGTCCCACATGTTTCATCTTATATGGAGTATGTTTGGGGAGGAAGGATATTTGAGGAGTTGTATAATACTGAAAGTTGTATATATGTGACTCATGCAAGTACTTACTATTGTTCTGCCTGTATGTAGCACTTTTCTTTCCAGAAGGTCTCAAAACATTTTGTAAATAATGTGATTGCCTAGCATGAGAAACTCTCAGGGACTGAAATATCCTTTTGCTCCAAAAGGATGAGACTTCGCCACTCCATTTGCATTTAGTATTGCAGAACTATGGCTACCACACAGTTGAGCAGTCCTGATCCTTTGTGTAGGAGATCAGCAAAAGATATGGAATCTCATCCACAGCAAAAGATATGGAATCTTATCCACAGAACTACACACATAAAGTACACTGGAACGAAAAGTGGCTGCAATCTCATAAGTACTGTGCCATTGGGAAGAATTGGAACATTTGGCCTGGGACCTTTCTTCTACAGAGCTATTGGATCTCTGTGTCTTGCAGAGTCTTTCTTGTAATGTGTCTGCAGACACTGCCACTGGTCTTACCTGTTACAGGGCATCTGTAATTTCCATGTTTCTCCATGCCACTGTGGTTTTTGCCTGTTTAATTACAGCACATTTCTGAAGGCACAAAGTAAGCTGACAAATGTGCTGCCCTGATGGCATAAGTGAGGCTGAACCAGGCATTTAATGGTATGGCAGTGCCAGCTGAAGGTTATACATTTTTCACAGTTTGTGTTGACATAGCTATGCTGGCAGAAATTTGTAGTGTGGTGCTGACTCTAGGGATCAGTGGATGAGAATCCTTGGCTGCCCTTAAAGTAGATGCACACTAACCATATTAGGGATTTGTAGATTAGGACTGGGACTTTAGACTTGGTCCAGAAGTGAGAGGAGGATCGGTGGAATACCCAGAGCACCAGAGCAATATTAGACTGTCAGGCTGAACATAGTGCAGCTTGTCTCCGAGGTTCATGTTTGCTTGCAGGTTGAGTGACCTGCTGAGTTGGTACCAGAACTGACAAAAGACAACTAATACAAGCACCCTTCATATTAAAAACATGCTAACAGTGAATTTAAGAAAGCTAGCAATAAATATAAGGAAACTCGCTTCTTATTCTGACTGCTGTTTTTTACCTAATGATAATGCTGTCTGTAAAAGACAGTGAAGGATTGTGATTGCAGAGCTAAGTTCAAACCACAAAATCTGAATCTGTATGGGCCTGCCTTTTGAGAAGATTAGGCAGTCCAAAACTAAATCCATGGATAAAGCAGTGATCTTTCTTCAGGCTGTGGAAAAACCAAAGGAATTTCTTAGTTTGCTGTTCTTTGTTCTCAGGAAAGCACGGTGAAAGGAGGGAAAACAAGAAAGGCTATGCTTGCATTCCTAAAGAGGCCTAAAAAAAAAAAAAATCACCCAGGCAATGAAGAGTCAGGTAGGAAAAGATGAATGGCCTTGAGAATTTACATGCAAAACTGCCCTTACGGGAGAGCTACGGGAGAGCTTAACAGATCTCCATAAGTACTATTAACTCAGCTAAAAGCTAACAGAAAATTGTGAGTATTCTACAAAGCCCAGTGAACAGTCGCAAACGCAGGCATGCAGATTAGACATGCATGACTTCTGGGGGCCCTGAGATGGAAGGGGATGCACCCGATCAGGAAAGCAGGGGAAAAAAAAAACCAAAACAAAACAAAAGTGCAGATAATTCAGTACTCCCAAGCCCTCTACTCTGGAGATGTTCCCTTTTGTATCTAACACAACAGAGGTAGAAATTAGGCCACAGCATCACTGGAGCAGACGGGCACGCTCTGTCTGTGCGGCAGCAGCATGTGCTTCTTTTCAGGGAGTTGCCTGGCAACGGAATGCTGTCCGCCTGAGTAACTGCAGGAGCCCATTGAAACCCACCGACGGGCAGAGGGAGGGAGAGAAAGGAAGAAAGAAAGGAGGAGGGGGAAGAGTGAGCTCACCAGTTTAGAAATTTCTGGCAGCAAAGCAAGGACACTAAGAATGAAAGAGGGAAAACGAACTAGGGAAGGGGAGAAAAACTCTTGCTGTTCAAGAGTAAATCTCTCCAGAGGTGTCTAATTTTATTTCATACATGTCAGAGAGGGATCTAATTTATAGAACATGGGAGGATGCTCACACCCAAAGAATATATTACTGCTAATATGTAGAATATGCATGCTTCTGAAAAGCAAAAAGTGCTTGTGGGAAGCTGCCCATACACAACCTTACTGTAGGTAATGAGAGACATCCTCCAACGCAACTACTTCCCTTGTATCGCACTCCAGGTGACTGGGCTTTCAGGCCGGTAAACTCAGCTGCTATTAGCCCAGCGGGACAGGATATGTGAGCTCCTATAATGACGTCATTAAATACTGTGCTGGGGACTGAATCTATTATAGTGACCAACAATTAGATTTCATCCTTGTGCCAAATGACTAATTTCTATTAGTGTGGGAATTAGTTAAATATCACTTCATCTGGGATTTTAAAGAACCTAAGGGAGTCAAGTGTTTAACTCTCACTGAATTTCAATTGCATATCTCCCAGGGAAAATTAATGAGCTGAGTCCTAAGGAGCCTTGCTGTTTCCAAAGGAGCTTACATTTATTGTTTGTTGTCCAAGTCTCTTTCACCCCTCATTTATAGATACAGAGTATTCATTTTTACATGCAGAAATATTTATCAGAAATTTCAGTTATTAATGGTTTGGAAATTGGGAGTCCTTGGTGTTATGGAACAAGCTTTGAAATGATTCCAACTAAATTCTATTGTCAGAGTTGTGAAGTAAATAGTTGTGAAGATGGACATCTTGACCACTTTAAGAGTTAGCAACTCACTGAACTAAATGGTTAATTCTCTCAGAAGTCAAGATCAGATTCAGGAAATGAGCACTGAAACAGCCTTCACTGGAGGCTGTTGCAGTATGCTTTCTTAGTGAAAACTCAAGCCCTGGAGAAAATACTGGAATTAGTTAAATATCCAAACAGGAAATGCTGTATTAAATCAGACCAGTATTCCATCTGATATGAAGCCAATTTTTGACAGTTACCAGAAGCACAGGAAAGTACATTATGAATAATTTTGAAAAGGATTGTAAAGGGAACCTCTTTCAAACTGTAATCTATTGATGGTAGGATTATTTTTTTAAATGTAAGGGTTAAAGAAAATATATGTCAGTATGATTGGTCATTGTAAGAACTCTAGAAGAGCTGTAAGCCCCTACAGACAAAAGCATCTATTATAAATTTGAATTATTTTTCTACAGTGAACAATTTCTATGGTGTATGCTACCAGGAGCTCCGCTAACACTAAGTTGTTCAGTCTTTTGTTTTCCCCTAGGTATGCATAGCAAGTATACATACTACTCATACTTGCTCATACTACTAGCTACTAGTATGAATGTGCTTAATATATCCAAATTAATTGGACAGTCATTTTTGTACAGGAGACTGATGAGATGTTAGAGATTGAATATACCCTCCAAGAATATGGATATGCTGTCATAATATCCTGTTGTGTGAAGGCCACTGTTGTGCAGCAGCCAGCCACTTTTGAATTTCAGGAATGATACTAACAGACTTAAGTGGAAGCAGCCCAGATCTTTTCTCTGTTACATAATTGGTTGATGTTTTATGGTGAGAGCAGAGGAAAATCTCTTTGCAAAAAATAGCCAAGGAACTGGGAATAATATTTCCGTTATATCTGAAAAATACTGTCCTATGAGGTAACAAACCCAGAGAATTACACTTTTCTTGCATCATGAGGCATGAAAAGAAGCTATAATAAAATAAAATGTAGGTAAAGGAAATAATTTTGTTTCCTTTGGAAACCAGAATGTGAACTGGTTGTTGTTGTTGTTGTTGTTGTCTTTTAATAACTGTTGTGATCTTTTTAGAAACAAGTTAGAATGTCTGGGGAGAATTAACTATCCAGGTAATGGGTGGTTCTTACAGTTACAGCTGTAGCTTATAAGACACTGAAAGAAGCAAATCTTTTGGGATCAAACATCCTATGTGCTGTCCCTATGGCATTCATACTTTAATTCAAAAGTGCAGTCTTCTGGGGTATTTTTTAGATTCTATGTTGCTGCTGTCGTCAAGCATATCATTCCTATTATTCTCAGTTCACTGGCTTGTGCAAGAAACAGTTTTTCTCCCAAAGCCCAGGAAATGGACCATGTTGATCGTTCATCAGAGAATACTACCGAAGTTTAGCTTTATGTTCAACTGCAAGAGAATTTTCTGTAATCAAAAACTGTGTATCCATTCTATGTCTGAAAGTAGGATCAGAAATTCCCAGGTTTTCCAGGATATGTAATTATTTCAGCCATTCTGATACAATAAGACTGGGCTCAGTCTTTGCTTTTCTCTTATCAGATTTGCCATACTCTACAATACAATAAACGCCCACACAAAAAACAATGTTAAAATAAGGTTAAGGTGAGGACATATACTCACAGAGGAAGGAAGTTCTGAAATACTGTTTTCATTAAAATCTTCACTCAACAAGCAGAATGTTATCAAAAGATGAAGGGTCTGTGGCTGAGGACTGAAAGTATCCTAAAATTTTTACTACTGTGGTATGATCTTTATTGTATAAAATGATTCTTCAGTGATCTGCTCCATCTTGATAATCCCATCCACTATCAAAATGAATGAAAAGTTATTGCAGTAGATTAGTTGCAATACTTACTGCTGTATATTTTTATGCATGAGTAGTTTTTTAATTTGATGTCTAGAGACAACATTTAAAGCTGAGAGACTATGTTCAAATCTGAAATTCTCTGCCTTTTACAAAACTCCTCTGATCATCCTGTTATGTATTTTAAGCTCTGAAATGTCACCTTGTGTACTTGATTTGAAGGCTGCGCTGTCAATTGTTAATCTAACTTTGACAGGCCTACATTGAGCTATTTAGTTTTGTCAGGACATAGATTTCCAAGCACATTAACTCAATTTCACTTGGACATCACAAAAAATGCCTTTAATACAAATCTGTTTCACTCTGATGAGGTTTCCATAGATTCCACAAATATGATTTGACACCTGGATTTTTTCTTTATTGACTCCCTCTTAATCATAGAATCATTTAGGTTGGAAAAGACCTTTAAGATCATCTAGTCCAACCATTGACCCTACTCTACCAGGTCTGCCACTAAACCATGTCTCTAAGCACCACATCTACACGACTTTTAAACACATCTAGGGATGGTGACTCAACCACCTCCCTGGGCAGCCTGTTCCAATGTTTGATAACTCTTTCAGTGAAAACATTTTCCCTAATGTCCAGCCTAAACCTCCCTTGGCACAACTTGAACCCATTTCTTCTTGTCCTATCGCTAGTTACTTGAGAGAAGAGACCAGTGCCCATCTCACTACAACCTCCTTTCAGGTAGTTGTAGGGAGCAAAAAGGTCTCCCCTCAACCTTCTCTTCTCCAGACTAAACAATCCTAATTCCTTCAGCCGCTCCTCATAAGACATGTTCTCCAGACCTCTCGCCAGCTTTGTTGCCCTTCTCTGGACACGCTCCATCACCTCAATGTCTCTCCTATCCTGTGGCGCCCAAAACCGAACACAGTACTCAAGCTGCTGTGTACTCACCAGCGCTGAGTACAGGGGCACGATCACTTCCCTGCTCCTGCTGGCCACACTATTCTTGATACAGGCCAAGATGCCATTGGTCTTCTTGGCTACCTGGACGCAATGCTGGCTCATGTTCAGCCAGCTGTCCACCAGGACCCCTTGGTCCTTTTCTGCCAGGCAGCCTTTCCAGCTACTCCTCCCCAAGCCTGTAGCGCTGCATGGGGTTGTTGTGACGGAAGTGCAGGACCCAGCACTTGGCCTTGTTGAACTCCGTACCATTGGCCTTGGCCCATCGATCCAGCCTGTCCAGATCCCTCTGTAGGGCCATCCTGTCCTCAAGCAGGTCAACACTCTCACCGAACTTCATGTTGTCTGCAAACTTACTGAGGGTGCACTCGATTCCCTCGTCCAGATCATCAATAAAGATATTAAACAAGACTGGCCCCAAAACTGAGCCCTGAGGAGCACCACTTGAGACCTGCCGCCAACTGGATTTAACTCCATTCACCACAACTCTCTGGGCTTGGCCAGCCAGCCAGTTTTTAACCCCACGAAGAGTACACCTGTCTAAGCCATGGGCTAGCAGCTTCTCTAGCAGAATGCTGTGGGACACAGTGTCAAAGGCCTTATTAAAGTCCAAGTAGACAACATCCACAGCCTTTCCTTCATCCACCAGATCATAAAAGGAGATCAGGTTGGTCAAGCAGGACCTTAATGCTTGCTTTCATTTTGGCATGGTATCATTCCTACAAATAATTTAAAAATCACCTAGATTAATTTGAGGAATTTCATGCTGTTTTGTCTAAGATTACTTTACTGGAAATCCACAATGTATTTGAAGTACTATACCACATTCCAGTCACAAAATATTATCAGAAATGTAAATCATCATTTTCAATATTTTTTTTCCTATGTTATTTGCTATCAAGAGACAGAATTTTTCAATTAATTTACTATAATTGGCCAGTAAGTATACTGTGATAATAAAATAGAGTCAACTGGTAATAAATATATGTCAAGCGAACGCTACAGTTTGATAATTCCAATAATGAGGTTGTATGGAAGTACTGTGAGGAAACTATAATGACCAGCATCAAAAACTCACACCTTTTGCGAATGTTCTGTGCCTTCAAGTGAACAATGAACAAAAATATGTGGTGTTCATTGAGCTATCTGAACAGTGTACGAGAAGCTGTGATCTTTTTTTCAGAAGATTTGCACATACAGGAGACAAACTATTAACCGCATTAAAACAATTTCCATGGATTTTCTTGCTACTGTCACTCTTGAATGGTTTTATTCTGGAATAAAAATGTCCATACATAGAGGGTTTGGATTTTTGGAATCTTTAGGTAATTGTTCTGCTTCGAACATATATTATATCTTATTTGTATAAGCAAGTTTAGGCAAGGCCTTAACCTTTTATCAAGATGCCATTCCAGTATGTGCAGGTTTTTATTGCAAGTTGCTGTGGAAAGCTATGGTACAAGGTAGAACATACTCAGTTTAAAAATTCTGTAGAAAAGTCTGAGATTGCATGTGTGTTTGTAATCCTGTACTCAAGTACTGCTGTTGTGAGGAGCTCTGTATTTTTTCTCATTTTACTGTTGATCTTTTTTTCTGTTTGTTTCTGTTTCTTTCTCTTTCCCCCTCTTTTTTTAATTTTTCCTCATGTTAGACAATAAAATCAGTGAATGTCCTGGTATGAAGTAAAACAGAACCAATTTTCTTTTCAGTCGGTAGTGTGACCAGCCCAGCCCAAACCACAACAGTGAATTAACAGAAAAAAACTTATAAGGTAAAAGATGAACAGATTTTCAGTCTTAGTGAGCATTTTAGTTATCGTGAATTGGGATATGTTTCTTTAAATGAACATAATTAACTGTCAAAATATGATGGCTATCAGATTACGAACAAATCTAATTTCATTTATTTTGTATATAGGTACAGATCCTGTGTTGTCTAAGTTGTCATAGTTGATGACTTGTTGAACTGTGATATATTACTCCAGTTGGAGGCTGGCCAGTGTACAAATATCGATGGATCAATGGTTCAGTTTTTCTTTAATTTTATATTTTTTCCCCATAGATTTTCCTTGATTTTACTCTATTGTGTTTTCCTCTGTCTTTTTCTCATCTATGTCATTATTTAGGGAACAATCATAGTGTTTATAGGGTTGTTTAATATAATACATGTTTTCACATTTAGTTTGGTATAAAATTTACATATGTTTGGCAGTGCTGTGTCAAATGGGAGTAAATCCTAAGGAGGTGCCCCTTACTTAACCCAGTATTTGTGTTATCCAAAGAATAACTTCAAAGCTGATTATTTTACCAAGAGGCACCACACAGGGCAACCCTTTGATTTTCTTTTTTACTGCTCACAAGCTCTGATAAAACAAATTAAAATAAAATTTCTCAAAGACTTCTTCTTTATATTTTTAGTTGCCCCAATAAAAGAGATCACCTCCACATTTTTGGGTGTGCTATAAAGTACTTTTCTATTGAGCTAGTGTGATTACCATTTGCACATTCCTTAGTTTAAAGGAAAAAGAAAGCTTTATAACATGGAGCCTGTATTACACAGCCCTGTCATTGTGTTTAACGTGATTCAGTACTGCAGCTGTTTATTCCCTTTTTTCTGTTCTCTGACAACAATTCAGGATGATTTTGGTTAAAGTGAAATCGTGTTCCTGTTGTTCACCTATGTTATAAAAATCCTGCCATATTTGAAAGTGTCATCAGTTCAGCAAATGTTTGAAACTGTATTGAGAAGTTAATAGATATGAGCAGATGGGTCCTCAGTTTCAATCCCTATAGTGAAAGATGTGTACTGCTGAGAACCTGCCTTTAAATAATGACTATACCATATGTTGTTGTAAAGAAACATTAAGGTTTGGCAAACTGTTTAAAAAAACACTTTGTATCATTCAACCTCTTATTTTAAAATTACTAAAGATATCTCAAAACATGGAACAAGTGATTTAAATCAAACACTTTAGTAGTGCTGATGAGCATTTAACCTGGTATGTCCTAAACAGCTATGTGGATAATTAAGAAAGACTTAGAAAATTGCTAGTGCTGTATCAAATTGTATGTTGGCAAATCATTTAACTGCGCTGTCCTGAAGTTTTGTTTGATATGTGAGAACATAGCCATCTCACACTGTTTTTATTATGAATGCAGGAAGTAATGGTTATTAGGGCCTGGGAATCCTGTTAAAACATTGAATTAACATGTTACCACTGACAGTAGCTTACTTTGTTAGCAAAGGAAAAAGCTTGAAGTATTTGAGTATTAGAAGTATTAAAAAAGCAAAAGGTACAGTAAAAAATAATGTATACAAAAGTGAAATAAAAAATGAATGCAACAACCTATCCTTCAGTGCATTAAAAGTAACCACACACTTAACATGTGAACTCTGTTAATTTACAATAGTTGGAAACAGCAAATAAGAGAACATAAAGTAAGTCAAGGCTTGAATGAAGAGGTAATATCTTTTACTAGGCAAATGGCTTAAGTAAAATAACAGCTGGACTTTCTGGGGTATAAGCTCTTATTTAGGCCTGAAGTAAAGCAACTACTGAATATATTGTTTTGTCTAGTAAAAATATTAACTGTCCCCTATCCCTGTACAGCTTAAATCATTTATATGCACACACTATCATAGTTGCAACATCATTGCTACTGGAAATATAATATATTTGTGAAAAGAACCTTTTTTTCCTAGTTAGCCTCCATTCTGCTTCACAAAGTGATTCCTATGCTTTCTGGGAGGGAAGTCAGATACACAAAAAGTACAAAGTCAATGTGGCACTCCACCACGTACCATACAATGCCAGTTAGAAGTGGTATCCTTTAAGACAGAGATCCTTAGATGCAGCTTGCATGGAATTACCATCAGATTCCATTAGATATGTTCCAAATTTGTGTCCACAGTGTTTGCTAGACTGTTCCTGAAGACTTGCTTCTGTAGTCTACAGCTGAACATTTATCCTCCAAGGCTGAACCCTTCATAACCTCATATAGTTTTAAGTCACATTTTGTAGTCTTCACACAGGGAAATCACCAATTGTAATTAATATTTGGTATTTCAAACCCTGTTACTTAGTGGCAAGATCAATGGTGTACCCTGGCAATCTTTTCAGATAGAGAATGGACTCCCTCATTTAGGCTGAATGAGCAGTTGTGTTGAATCATGAAGTCTAGTGAGAACATGCTCTCTGTATAGTTTTTGCATTCTAGCTAACTCTCTAGGGCTACTTTAGATTTTATTATTCCGTGCTAAGATATTTAAAACAATGTAACTCTGTAGTATAAATAATACAGTTATTCTTTTTTAATATGTAATGACACTTGAATTGGAGGTGAAAGTTTTTCTAAAACATTGGTAATAATTAGGTGGTGAAGGAATGCACGTTTAAGGATGTAATAATGTGATACAACATATGGATGGTACAAGTGCACCCATAGTTAGTAGTAGTGCTGTAGCTATGGTGATCTGAAAGCATAAAAGTACAAGCAAGGCAAGGCTTCTAGGAAGAGGCAAAATCTTGTTATATCAGTTTTTCAGCTGGAGAAATCGATAAGCTTTTGAGAGTGCAAGACAGAAAGAGACATGAAGTAGAAGCAGCAAATGTCAAACTGTATTCCATTTGGAAATAATTGCTTTGATAATTTAAATTACTTAATTATATTAAACAGTTTGAAGGAAAAAAGGTGGCAAGCACTGCTGCAGCACTGGGAGAGATGGAAAAGTCATTAGTCACTGGGAGACTGAAGGATGGTGATGGAAAACTACAATAAAGGGAAAGTTTAGGAGCAACTACTAAAAAGAAAAAAACCCTAATCTATTGAGATAGAGAGTTTAGTATAAACAAAACCACAACTATAGTCTTCCAAAGTATTCCTGTGAATTTTAATAATTCTGTGTGGGTTTGTGTCAGGACAGAATTTCTCCACCAGCATCCTTGCCAGACTGTGATTTACTATCTTTAATGTAATTGTCTTCACGTTTGTATTTAAAGTAACTCGGTTCTTTCTTTGTTCTTTCATTTCCTTAAATTGAATGTTTTCTCTCTTTAAGTGTGACGCACTTGTTCTTTTATTTGGTGAGAGAATCAAAGCAACTCAGATTGCATAGCATTGTCTCTAATCAAATGAAAGTAGATAACTTTGTAGTTTGAAAGTGAAACCCAGCAGCAGTTCCAATGAAAACAAATCTTATTAAGTGTAACTATTTTTTCTATTTATATTGCCTTGTTTTCCATCTCCTTGCAAATTGCTGTTTCTTCTTTCTTCTTTTGTAGTTGTAACAAACCAAAATAAAACTAAGCATGCTTTGATTGCATTTAGAACATCATCCAAAAAAATTCAGTGACTCTCATATCATATGGAAGGTACGTGCTCTATTTTTTTAAAGACTCAGTTATGTGAACTTTGTAGAAAGTTTGCTGTTTGGTATTATCAATACTTCTTCTTCCGTAACAAATTTGTCTGAAATACTTTCAAAGGAAGATATCTTATAAAATTTCAAAAGAAGACACGGTTGGAGTCCTACTGAAGTGTTTCCTGTAACAATATGATTCTCAAACAAGTGTTGATTATTAAATGGCTTTGTTAGTGTATGCATTTTATTTTTAGTAATGATGAATGTAGATGTTTACAAAGCTCTCTTTTGGCCTGTGAAGTGTCCTACCAAAATGGAATACAGCTCTGCTGTGAAGCAGAGAACAAGACTTACAATTAGCATTGGTCACTTGTTACTGCAAAAATCCCACTGAAAATCTACTTCTAAGAAATTATATCTCACATTACTAGTACTATACATTTTTATTATGAAATTGATAGAATGATAAATATTGGTCTGATTTGCCAATATATATCATAACAAAGAACCAAATACCTATACTAGTTTTCAAAGTGGCTCTTGTAATCGTTTGTGAATACTAGCATTTGCACACAGCATACTTGCATATGTAAAATCAGAAATGTATGTGTTCTATTAATACTGGTACCTACAAAGGAGGTTTAATATGTAAATATACAAGTAGATAATTTGAAAGGACAATTCCTCATGTAGCTCAGGACTTTTAATATCAGCAGGAAGTGAGGACAGTAAGACTTGTGTAGTGTTAATTCATTAAGCATTTCTGTGAAAAGTGTTTCTGTGAAAATAGATCGGTTGTATATTTAATTGACTCATAACATTGCATATTGAATGTACTTAGTTTACAGTAGACATTCAAAGATGGAAGAGCTAAGATTTATGTGTGCATGTTTAAAAAATAATTTCTTCTGAACAAACTGGATTCTTCTGGATCAGGTGATGCATGAACTACCAGGTCCTTAACAACAGCAGTTTTATAAAAGGTATAAAATATACTAAAGTCATCATCTGTGATTCTAAGCAGTGAATCATACACTTCTGTAAGCAACTGTGTTCTTTAAAGTAGAACATAGAGAAATGCTTCCAGTAAAATGTGCAGTAAAGTTTTCCAAAAAGATTGGTGAAAAAAAATTGTCTTAGCAATTTGGAAGGGAAGGGATCATTGTAGATTAAAGATATTATAAATCAGAATACTTCTGTGCTCTGGAAACTCAAGGAGGGAAAGGAAGAAAGAAGGTAGGATAGCGAGAGTGTAAGTAAATCAGATTAGAGGATAGTAAGATCAAAATTACAGCATGGCTTCATAACTAGTAAACAGAAAACTTTGTAAATCAAAACTATCATAATTTCAAACAAGATATAGAGATGACACCTACACATTTGGTGCTGTTGAAAAAGAACCGATAATAAATGGAAAATAAAGAAAACTCCTGAACACTGGCATTTTCCACATTCACAGAATCACAGAATAGTTGACGCTGGAAGGGACCTCTGGAGACTGTCTAGTCCAAAGTCTCTACTCAAAACAGGGTCAACTAAAGCAAGTTGCCCAGGGCTGTGTCCAGTTGGGTTTTGAATATCTCCAAGGATGGAGCCTCCACAACTTCCCTGTGTAGCCTGTTTCATTTTGTTATCACCTTCACCGTGAAAAAACTTTTTTTCTTATGGTTGAATGGAATTTCCTGTATTTCCATTTGTTCTCATCAAGAAAGTAAACACTAAACCAATTGACAGTCCTTTCAGTAAGGAATGATAAATTTCTTTTTCTTACACTGTCTCACATAATATTGGATTTTGAGCATAAACTTCCTTTTTCCTTATGTAGAAGAGTTTGATTTTTTGAGGAAAAATCTGAAAAATTCTGTGCAGAAATGTTTTTTGGTCAGCTACCACTGAATAATAGCAACCTTTCAAGTGATTGCTGTAAAATACTTTTTATGAGAGGAAAGTTACTGACCTACGTAGTTGGTTTTACTTTTAAAATTCATACTAGTCTCACCTCTGTCAGTATTGCTAGGGTGTAAGTGGCTAAAGGTAACCAGTGCCTTAAGATTTGGATCTCCTATGAATTAATTTTATTTTGAATAATTGCTTGCTCTGGACATCTGGCATGATTACTTCTATCACATTGCTCTTGTCTCTGTTTCCACCAGACATCTGCTCTAACAGACATTGTTTTCATTGCCAAAAAAGTCTAGAAAACCTGAGTTAGTCTCAGCAAGAGAACAGATTATAGACAAAATCTTAGTGAACACAAATCAGTTTGTGGTTTCCATAATGTTTTTAGCTCATTGTATTTGACTTGATAATTTAGCTAAAACTATAAATTGTGTCATGTTCACTAAGATTTCTATCAAACTAAGAAGCGCTCCTTTTTCTTAATTTTCTATCAGTTGTATATTTTGCCAAGTGCAACTCCTCACTAGGTCGTAGTGTCCTAAAGGTACTGTGAAACAACAACTGTTTCTCTAACATTGGCAAAAGGCCATTGTCACAAAGATGTTGCAAGAAGACAGATTCTGAATACTGATAATAAAGAATATTCCTTCATTTGCTGGATACTGACCAGCTGATGGTTACTTATATATTTCATATTTCTATTCTGTAGAATACTAGTAGTGATGAGTTTGAAAGCTGTGTAAAACAAATTATCATCTTATTGGTTCTGTTTTTTTAAAAATTATTCCTTTTATTATCTACTGCAAAAAATCAAATAACGTGTTACAAATTACATGGCATTACAAGTCCAGTTTTGGAGTTAGAGAAATCTAAGTCTTTTCACAGTTCTAAATTATTGACTGAAATAGACACTCAGACCTGAAATCTGTGCATATTAGCAATATGCAATATTGCTTCCTCAGTGTGGGTATTCAATTGGCTGGAAGAGGTTGCTGAAAGAGGAAGAATATCTCATTGTATTTTCACATACGAAATTTACTTGACTACGTCTAATTATATCGTGCTTGACTGTCAGCGGAAAAAGTGCTTGGGTAGTCTTTTTCAAGAGCATAATAAAAAAAGTAAAGAGAAAAACCAGCAATACTGGTTTTTTTGTCCCTATTCTGTTTGTTGTGATAGTGATGTTTCCCTTTTAGGCACTTCTGTTTGTTTCCATTTTTTTAATTGTAGCTTTGTTCTAAAATACTTCATTTTCTAACTTCGCCATTTTGCTCTACCCACTCAGTTTCCCATGCCAAACTGCTTTTACTAGGACAATCCCATGACAGTTCAAATTCTAAAAAATACCTTTATGGAATTTTGAAAGGATACATTTAGAGTCTGATCCTGAAGTGTTGTGGCTTCTTCCATGTTCTTGTGTAAGAAACTTAAAATATAGCCTGCTTTTCCACTGTATTTAGTTGAATCTGTGTACTCCACAGCTGTTGCCTTCACCGTAGACCTTCCAAATAAAGTAGCTGCTCATATAATCTAGGAGCCACAGATTGTCTTCTGGTTTATATTAGAGAAAAGGAGTTTTACAGTATTTATTTTCTAGTATCAAAAGAAGAAAACAGGCTAAGGAGCTATCTCAGTCTTTAGTTGAATGCTTTTATTGTCAAATTCAAGCTCAGGATGATGGTAATAATATCATTATTTCAAAAGGTTAACTCACTTTTCTCTCTTAATTTATTTCCACATTATAATCCATTTCATAGGAAATTTCTTCACTTTGTTGCAGCCCGGTATCACTGTTTGTACAGGATTGTGCAGTTTAATCTTTCTGTTACCTTGAGGGACAATATCAAAGGTTCTTGCAGTGGCAGTTGCTCATATTAAGTTGTTTTCTATCCTTATCTTAGTAGCTGACAGGTGAAATGTTTTACAGACTCCACAGTCTATTTTGCACTTCTAAACTCTGTAAGACTCACGGTCAATATCTAACAGTCTCTTCTGAAGTACAGACCATGATGTATATGTAACAACCCATCTTGATTTTATTTCTCCCAGATCTTGTGCCTGGAATCAATTCCAAATGTTAGGATCTATCCTTCAAAAGGTAGAGACTTGTTCTGTCATGTCACAGAAGACCTACTTAGCTTTGGGAACCATTCCCTTCCCTTAGAAGTTTTGATTCCAAGCATATAAATATGACTTTGAATTGTGCACCTCCAGTGGATGTGATGAACACAAAGTCTCTAGGAGTCCAAGTAGGTAGTGGAAAACCCTACACAGTGTTAGCAAGGGAATGTTCTGTTGTCTTTGATCACTAGGTCATCAGTTGTGTACACTTCTCTTTGCTCTGGTATTTGGACAGTCTATGACACAAGGTCTCTCCTAAGGATAGCAGTCTGCATAGAGGTTTATGAAATTTGTAATGCTTTTCTCCCTTTTAGCAGAGGTTATAATAGTAACAACAGATAATACCACTGATGCATTTTGCATCGACATACAAAAATAGCATGGGATCCCCTCTTCTCTGCCTGTAAATGTTCTGAATTGAAACTGGCTTGTTCAATATCAGGTTGCCTTGACTATTCTCTACCTCTCAAGAATCCTGCACAGATTACTGTACAACCTGTGCTGCTGAAGTCTGATGAATTACAAATGACATCTGTGGAGCAATTCTTGGAGTCCTCTTCCAGGATTTGTGGGTACCCTGAAAGTGATCCCCTTCCCTTCAGGATCTAAAAGAAAAGCCACTCTTTCTGTGGCAGACTCAGACTGTGTTCTGGGTTCTTAGTATGCATATTCCAGTTGCTGAGGGGGAAAGTTTCTTATATCTTCAGCTCTGCCTGGTGGTCATCTGGAAGATAAAGCACAATGCAGACAAGGTAATTGCAATAAGACAGGGTTGGCCAAAGCTGTTCTCTTCCTGAAGTTGTTCTTAGAGGAGGTATGCAAAACCTCGTCTTAGTTTCCAGACTTGCTTTCACATCATCTCCACCTGCATCTGAAGGCTGTATGCCAATTGTTCTTATGTTTAATGCATACTGGTTCTTCTCTGGTAGGACCTAGACTCCTTCCAGCAGTTACGAAGGATATCTGATGGACATACATATTCCCAGAGGGCTGTGTTCTCGGTATGGAGTTTAGCCAGGTCGCAGTCTCAGCCAAGGACTCTGGTCCACATAATTATGGATAATTTTCTGAATTTGAAAAGCAAGGGGAATCTCCATTAGTTACTTAGCTAGTGAACTTTTTTCTCCATGCATCTTCCTAAAGATGAATAGTCTCTGTTCTTCCTTCCGGTAATGCCAAAGTTCCTAATATTCCAGTTGTGGATTCCCAATGTGAAAATAAAATGGATTTACATGCTTCATTGGGAGAGCTGTTTGAGCCGTGAGCTTGTTGATGACTTCTTTTTATCAACAATAATATTAATTATGCCTTTTACTTCTTCCAGAAGTCATGGTAGAAATTTAAGCCATGTTTCTTCCTACTCAACCTTTTATCCTGGCAAAATCTCTTGAAATTCCTTCTTTGTTCAAGGTGAGTCATTATTTCCGGTTAAGTCAAAAGATTATTTTAACTGAGTTTCCTCCAAAAGTATACTCTTGAAAAGCTGAGGAACTGCTTCCTGCTGTAGACTTTGAATGCCACCTTTTCACTTAAACAGACAAAAAGTTGTCATCTCCTGGAGCCCCTTTAAAATGTTGGAGCTGAAAGCAACTGAAGGATGGAGAGTACAGTTACGCTTTTGTGCCTGTGTGTGTGCAGAAAGCTGTCATTAGATCAAGCACGTTCTAGTATTACAGAGACAAAAAAGGCCTCCACTGTTTTGAACACCTGGTGTTCACACAAATAATTTGAAGTAGTTGAGCAGTAGACGTAGAAGGAAACAAATTCCACTTACTAGGGCCAGAGGTGCTGGAGGCCAAGTCCATATACAAGTTGGCTTGCTTACTTACATATAGGCAAACTTGTTTTTCTTTTGCTTTCTCCCACTTGTATAAAATCTTGCTATATTAAAAAATGATAGTAAATGGAAGAATGTGATAATGTCCTTAGCACTTCTAAATGCATTGTCTTTATTTGTATGCTATCTCTAATCTTACTTGTGATAAGGTGTCACAGTATTGACTTTTGTATGCAAAATAGCTAGTTAAAGACATGCTTTCCTTTTTCCATTTGTATGCTAACGTTTTCAGTTTTCACAGTTACAAGTGTAACTGATTGTTTCTAACACTTTGATCACAAACTCTAGAGAACACCTAATCTCCATAAGTTTGTTTGTAGGAAGAACTATAAGAATAATTAGATATTTTCATGTGGCTGAAGTAAAACATTTTTGAGGTAAGTATAATGTACTTGTCATGACTGAAGTCTGCAGTACATTTTCTCCTGGGGTAAAATGTCTTCTATCTCTGTATCTCTGGTCTTGCCAGTACTCTTAATGTTCTTTGTTTTCACCTTCAGGACCAAAATATTGGAATTTATCTTCTCAGACCAGTCTTTCATACTGGGTTCCCCTTCTTGTTGAATACTGCCTGTCATCATCTCTATGCTGTTAGCTATAGACACTATGTGCTCCCACAGTCTGTAGGTATGTATTAGTCTCAGCTGTGATAACTATTGTAATTGAGGCTTTTGCATGTTCCTAAATCATTGAAAATGCATTTTTAGAAATGGCTGGTGATTGAGGGTGCATATCTGAACAGTTCTTTTAGAGATGCTGGATTTATTGGTGCTGAAAGCGAGACAGTTGCTGAATCTGGACAGTCCAAATAAGTCCAAATAAAAAAAAACCAAACTGACTCCTGCTGTCCAAAGTAGGAGGGCAGCAATCATGCCACAGTCCCACTACAGGAATGCAGTTCTGCCATCAGTCTCAGCTTCATTAGCTTTCCTTCTAGTGCCAAATCTCAAGCAGAACTGTCTTTTTGCTTTCTGTGCTTTCTCATAAAATTGCTACATCATCTAACACAGAACTCACAAACCCAGTCTCTACATTGCTAACTTTTTTTAGCTGTTAAAAAAAAACCAAACCAAACCAAAACAAAAACCTCTTTGGTTTCATGAAGCTCTCTGTTTCTGGAGTTACAGTATTGTACAATACACTTTCAATACCTTTCTGTCTTCTAGTAAGTTACTTCTTCTCTTGATTATTCCTACAAAATGCTAGGTGTTCAGACCTGTAGTGTATAAGAGTTGACATCCTGCTGATTTCCATAGGACTTTTTAAATTCAAAAAAACTGAACATACGAACCACTTCACTGGGTCAGACCAAAGGTTTGTCTGAATCAGTGACTTGTCATCTTGGCACTGACCACCATCAGAGTACAGGAAAGAGTATAAGAAGACAGTAAGTATATAGTGATATTTCCCCAGCCTCCAGTGATTTTCAGAGCAGGAACTCCTTAAGCCAAATATAGCCTCTTTGCATTTTATTGTCCATGCTGGTTTTTCTTCCATTGATTTTGTAATATCACTTTTTGTATCCCTATAAATTTTTAGCATCTTCTAGTTCTACAGATTAACTATGTAATATGAGGCAATACCTCCTTGTGTTGGTCTTGAACCTGATGCCCTCTAGTTTTTATGTCAGCCAGCCTGATTGTACGTTCTCTCATCTATTTATCTCCTTCATACTGCAAAAACTGATTGGTCTATCTGTCTATCTATGTAGATGCTGTAGACTCCTGTATATGTTTTTGTTCCTCATATAGAATCTATTCCATACCTGAGGTGCACATTAACATATTTACGTGATGAACAGGAATCATGATGTTGGCATCTTGCTAGACTGAACAGCAAAATAAATATAATCTATTGATTGATTAAATGGCTGAATCCTGGTAAACATTTTATATTCCTGGATTTCAAGCTAATTCTTTTCTTTTTGTTTGAATCTTTAAACTTTTGATAATAGTTCTTTAATTTGTAAAATGTGAATTACATGCAGTTTATGACTTCAGTGTTCAACATCCAACAGATATACTGAGACAGAAATTAGGTGGGCTCTCAAGATAATACAAATGCTGCTAAATATTAATATTTCCTGATGTCTGAACTTTCCAGTCTGTCTATGTACCTGACTGGGATTACTCATCACTTTCCACTCCCTTATCTCATGAACGGATTCAGCCATTATCTTCCCTCTCTTACCCTGTGATATAGCTCTTTTAGCCTAACACTGGTTAGTTTCTTGACTAAGCAGTTTGTTAATAAGCCACTTCTGTCTTCATAAGCTGTTCTTGTGACTATATGTGCATGGATGTAAAGCAACAGGTAATACTAATTTATGTAAGGTAGAAGCTGTCTCAAAATTATGTTTATTAATGCAGGGGGAGGGGAATGCACTTTCTTTAAGGGATCTGTAGACAGGAAAATTAATTTGTCACGTAGACTGCAGTGGAGTAAGCACACAGGTGCTATCCGGTGCTTGTGGGAGAACGCAAGCTGCTTGACTCATTCAGTACTCCAGACCAGTCATTTTATGTGAGTAAACTACAGCAAAGCCCCTTGGAGACAAATATTTTGTCTATGGGATGGAGAATCAAATACTGCAGCAAAAAGTTCACAGGAGGAAAACGTGAAGCTAGGAGAAAGAAAAAGAGAAAATTACAGAAAGTTATTAATAGGAAAGAAGTATTTCCCTTGGTTCTTTTTTAAAGAATTTCATTTTTTAGAGAGGTGTGGCAGAATGTTTTTAGAAAGTTCTAACATATTTTATTCTCCCCTCATCTTTTTGCTGTTCATTCCTTTTTAATACATTTCTTTTTTCACCTTTTCCTTTCTACCTTACTCTTTACTGTCATCATTCAGCCTTTGATTGCTTTGTATATACCTTTTCTTCTTTTGGATCAGTTATTAAAAGTAAGCAACTGCTTTTGATGTCTGGTTAGCACTTTTGGAAGCTTTCTTCTTGCCTCACAGTTTCTGGTTACAGAAGCATGACAGTTGTTGTGAAACCAAAATAGTAAATAATGGAATGTGTATGTTTGTATATTTGATGAATATATAATATTTGGTTCCCATAAATAGGGCAACTGAAAGGTTTTAACATATAAATAAAAAATGCTGTCTGCAGTTTAAACTTACGAAGCTGCACACAGGCAGCTTCAGAACAGCCACCAGCAGAGGTGCCAACAACAGAATCAGATATCACTGCTGGGGAAAAAAATATATTCCTGCATTTGACATCTGGGTTCTGCAGCTGGAGTAACTAGAAGAAGAAAGGGAAACAGTACAGACTGTCATCAAAAGGAGGTAGTGGTGCCAAGTGAGCATGGAAATTACATGCAGATGCCACTTTTTTTACTTAAGACAAATAGCTCAACTATATAAAAAAACAACAGCAACAACATCCAAAGATGTGCTTAGAAGTGCCTGATGGGTAAACAAGCATTGCTTTTTGTAAATATAACTGGCTTATAACTGGAGATGTGAGATTTTTAAGTTGAATTTATAGTTGGATACATTTTAACTTTTGAACAAACACTCTCAAAAGCATTTTTATGTATAAAAAGGCAAAGAACAAACATGGTGTATTCCAACTGTTTTCTGAGTAACTCATTGTTTTAGCTTTCCAGCCTGATACTTCACTTTGCAATATATCACTCCTGCTCAGCACATCAGTTAACCACACAGGGCCCACTGTAATGACTGTTCTGAAAAGCCTCAACTATCTAATGCAAAAATTAATGAGAGTTACTTAGGTAGCTGTGATGACAGTAGAAAAGAATGGAGAAAGTCAGTGTGCAAGAGACCCTGCATTAGCATCCTGATCCAAAGCGTATCAATCCAGTGACAATCTCCACTGATTTTAGCAGGTGTTTGGATAAAGTTCTAGCCTAATGTTCTTCATTTCTGTTTAAGAGGATGAGTGGGGGTATGGTAACTGGGATGACTGGGTATTATAAGATTTGCTAGAGAGAACCATTGTACCTTAGTTCTGCCTTTTCTTTTTTAGGATTGCAGGAAAGTGGTACTTTGGTTGAACGATTCTGTTCTGTCCCAAAAGCGTGATTATTAATGATTTTAGTGAAAAATGTTATAGTAGGGTCCATTTTATGCACATAATCTTCACTATACCTTGCTTTTACTTCTAAATGGTATATCATATCTGAATTGATAATCATATTTGCCTGTATATAAAACCTCTGAAATCAGTTATTGGATGGACTGCTATTTTTCCTTTCTTTGTGGCTAGTGTTAGTGTCCTAAATCCTTTCTTTTTTCTCTTTTTTTTGTTGAAAATTTAATATATTTTATTTTACTTTATCTCTTTTGTGTACATATTAGGCATGCTTCGCTTCCTGTTTTTCTTTCAGTCACAATACAACTTTCCTAGAACCACATGATTTAAGCTTCTCAACAGAGAAAGAATGTCTTTTCACAAATAAAATGGAAAAAGTAATCTAGACTTTAAGGTGTTTTAGGAGTTGCTTGGCTGATCAATATGAACTTCTGGGGAAGAGATAATCAGGTATATCCACTAACACATATGTAGTGCTGTGTGATGCATAATGCCTGCTGTGAATACAAAAATATTGTGTTCTCTCTTTGTTGAGAAAACTGTGCAGTAAGGGCAATGAGAAAACAAGAAAAGCAATAGCATAAAAACTCATTAGGGATGCTCTGACTAGAAAAAGTACGAGCAACAGCTTTAACTAGACCGTGACTGGAGAAGACACTAGATAATACTATAGAAATAAAGAAGAAGGAGGAGGAAGATTGTTTGGCTCAGAAATTGTGTAATGGTATAAAGAGCTATTTCTCTGAGATTCAAAAGTAATCTGTCTTGGAAATAGTTGAAAGCCATCTGTCAAGTGTTAACTGTCTTGATATAAATTAATGGTCTAAATCTATTGTACAATGGAAAGACATCCATATACTAGAATGTGTTATACCCTGTTGATAACCTCAGAAGGAAAGCTGGGTAATCTAGGAGTCCTAAGGATTTTCCCTTGCTTACAGAGGTAGTCCCAGGAAAGTTGTAACATCCTCAGTGCTTCAGTTTTGCTGTAGATGTGTACAAGTTGTACAGACTCCAGGACCATCAAACCGGGCATCATCTACAGCAGTAAATCAACCTTAATTAATAAAATGCCATGGTATCCGATTTTAGAAATGGAGTATTTAAGCCTTCTCTTTCTACTACCAGACCTTCAGCATCTGCAAGGAGTTTCCAGGCTACTTTACTAAGAAGAATAAATGGGAATGCTTATTTGGGGAGTAAGCAATTGCATAGATGGTTTTGAAATTGTGTCTACTGATATACTTGAGGAAAGGTAATGTAGTTTGGCAGCTAAATATCTTCTTCACTGAAGGACACTTTACATAATATACTACAAATTGAAAGGAAAAAAGCTTGAACCCAAATCAGTCCTATACAAACAAGACCCTGTCTTGTTTAGCTTGTATTATAACTTGCTGTCTTGGTGCTATCTGAAGCAGCATCAATGGGTCTTGCTACCATTTGGGAAACCTGTGTGTATTTCAGTCACACATTGTTCTTGCAGGATTTCCTTAGGCTAAGCTGCAGAAGTGAAAGAACTCCATTTAAGAGAGTCTGTGAATAACTAGGAAATGAGCATCAAGCTAGGCATTATCTGAAGATGTTTGTTAACATGCAGGATGTTCCTTAAGGCCTCTATCTTGAATGAGAAGAGTTTTTATTCAGGATTGCTTTTTGAAAAAGCAAGAGTTCTTTTGCATGCATGTCACTATGGACCCTACTCAGGCAAAGAACGCTATTTGATGCTCTTGGCACATGTCTGCTTCTCTAGTTTCCTTGGATATACTGCTATATGCAGCCTTATTTGGAAGAAGATTATACCATTTCAGTAGTGAGAATGGGCACAATTTATGTCCTTGCATACTTGCTTATGAACTACTCCTTTTCTATTGAAAAGTTGTAACAAATCATAAATCAAAACTGGATCCCTACTGAGGGATCTCTAGAGGAAAAGAAAAATATTGTGGAGAGAAGGCTCAGCACTTTCACTAGAAGATCAACTGTGACCCTTCCCTTATCTTGATAAAATACTACATTTCATGTCTAGCTGAGAAAAAGGAAATACCTTTATATAGGCAGTAAGCTCCACTTTCTAGGGAATGTTAGGCAAAATGATTTTTTATTGTATACTGGAATGACAAGCAGCTGGAGAATCAGGTTTTAGAAGGGTTCCAACTCAAAAGCACAGCCATGGACAAAAATGAAATTGAAGTTCTCCTATCAAAATATATGATTATGATCCAAAATATAATCAGTTGGATTTGTGTGTGTATGCCTCTGTGCTTGCGTGTATGAATGAAGAAGACAAACAATATATTTTTCCAGAAGAATGTTCTTACTTGAGGCCTTGCCTACAAAATTTATATCAGTGAAACAAAGTCTAGGTAGTTATACTGGTGTAATTTTCTGTAATATTGACAGAGTCTCAGAAACAGCTTAAGAGAAGGGAGAAGAATTAACCTTTAGACTGTGAAATCCTTGAACTGTGAAAGCTGTCCGCTAAAAAGTTACAAGGGCATAAAGTGTAACCTTGTTAATTCAAAGACAAAAGGGATCCATTCATACATTCAGTCTTCTGTTCTTTGTATAAGCATTATCCTCATCTCTAGGGAAGCAAAGACTTAGAAGAATATACATGCTATATTCATGTTTATCTAATTAATTTATAGAGAGATTCCTAACTCAGCAGACAGTTTTTGTATATCAAAGTCAAAGGTCCTAACATATGTCAGCCTTCTTACACAGATGTTGTACATTTGATACCTAATAAATAATTAAACATTGGATTACGCAAAGCGCCACAGAATATAGATTTGGCCTATTTAATATTTGGAAAGGTACTTATTTTTGACAAACAAAACCAATTTAGATACAACAATGATTTTAATAAGGCAAGGTGAGTTTGTTGACAAGATTCTCTTTGGAGGCTATGTCAATTTATGTAAATTCAGTGCAAAATTACACTGGGATATGGAATACATTAACCATTTTCCACTTTGTGCCCACTAACTTGTAAATCTTGAATTATTAGCTTTTTGCTTCAGATGATTTTATCAATTGCCTATTTTGGATGGAATAAGATCTTTAAAAAATGTTAGAACAGCATAAGCTATCCAGTTACGTGGTCTTCTCAGCCACTTTAAATTAGAAGTGACACCCTCATGTATTGTATATGATGATACCTGCAGTTCCAAAACAATAGAATTGTGGCTGAAGTGTGGCTACGCCAGCATATGTGAACTAGTTTCTCATCCTTTCCAAGTCGTAAACAATTAACTGTTTCTTTTCCATAAACCCTGTCTATTGTAATGTAATGGAACAAATACAAAGCATCTGGAAAGAAAAGAATTATAATCAAATTAGTCTTTCCAATTAGAGAAAATGGTGGGCCTTTCCCTTGATTTAGAGTTATAATAATCATTTGTAATCTGATTTAAAAGGGGCTTATGGTTGCATTCATAAAACTGGGAGACATTAGGATTGACATGACCTCTTGGGTATCTAAAGAAATTATAGGCCTATGGAGGTAAGAACGTATCATTAAGTCTTGAGCTGACAGCATTTTTTGTTTCTACTGACCTTTGGTTGGATTAAGTCCAGTCATCAGAAAATAATTCCATTTCAAGCAGCTGAGAGTTATTATCAGGTTTTGCTGATTCAGGATTAAGTGTACCTCAGTGGCTGAAGGATGAGCTCTCCATTCATTTATGGAGTTTGTGAAAAGACTAAGGAGGAAAACATGTAGCTGTATCATTTCTGGTGTAGATCTTGAATTACTGGTGTATGAATGTCATCTACAGCTCTTATTTTGTTAATGTGGGACAGGGTTCTGTAGTGTAACTGTAGTAGACTCCATTTACTGGCAGCTAGATTTACAAGACAAATTTACATTTCTATAAATGATATGCACACTTAAATCTAAACATAAATCTTAAAAAGGTTTTGTCGTTTTCTACCAGATCCAAGTACCTAAATAGCTACTGCTGCTAATGTACAGCACCACTTCAGACTTGATAGTGCCAAACGGCAAAGTACGATCTGCCTAACCCCCAGCAGAAGTCATCAACAAAGCACTTCTCAGCTTTTTTTAAAGGACAGTGCTTACTCCTATAGTTGCTTTTTTAAACGCACACTTAATCCTATACGAAACATTGAAGAGCAGGAGGAGGAGCCCTCTCGGAAAAACAATGTCCGTTGTTAAGGGACATCGGTGCAAAAGCTCGGGTTTCCTCGCAGTCTGAGAGAGCGCACTCTCTCTTGGGAGGGTGCTTAATCGCCATGCTATTGTATTTGGTGGGGTGCTTTTGTCTTGTGAGTCTTTTTAAAAAATGTTTAACTTTGCATAAATAAATATTCACTGAGTCAGAGGAGACTAATTCTATAGCTCAGTGGTCAGGACAGTCAGGATGGATAAAGGGACAGGACAGGGACAGCTGCTTCTCTGGCTGCATTGATTTCTGAACTCGGTTAATATCACCAAACAGTACCACTGTCAGCTCAGTCAGTGTAACCTCAGCATTTCAATACCATGTTCCAGTTCAGGTGGATGTACCTTCATTTTCCTTGCAGGGCATGGCTTATAGAGGACAAAATGGGCCCCAGTTTGGCTGGCAACTGAAAGAGTAAAGTGTAAACATGTAAAGTGTGTGGTAGTAAGAAGAGAGGATTTTAAAATGGATTACTTTTAGAAACTGAAAGAATTCTAAAGAGATACAAAAATCTTTATTCTGATTATTAATTGTTTCTGAAACTGGTGAATGAATGAACCACGATGTCTTTCAAACACCTGGGTAGCAGAGTGATTCTTAAGTATCACAGACGAAGGATCTTGTATCCTTCATCTGTTACAGTTTTTATTACAGAGTCCTAACAAAGTGCTTGATAAGGGGGCAAAGTTTCTTAA
Organism: Burhinus oedicnemus; assembly: GCA_008921705.1. Lineage (NCBI taxonomy): Eukaryota > Metazoa > Chordata > Aves > Charadriiformes > Burhinidae > Burhinus > Burhinus oedicnemus. The sequence goes on along the minus strand of VFFE01006418.1, from coordinate 573,276 downwards.
TATTCTTAATATTCTTAATATTCTCCATATTCGCTTGTAGGAAGAAGCAAGAATGAGTAGATTCAAGGATTCGTGGCTCGCTTGACTGTTCATTCTCTGGGCTGAAGTATAGTTAGACTGTTGGGTTGGTGTACACTACACTGAATATTCACGCAGTTGCCAGGCTCTCCCCTTCACTGCAGAGTATTAAGAGCCATATAGCTCCATACATTCAGACTGTACAACCTGAGCATATTTAGTTTGGCTTCAACATAACTGGGCTGACTGTATTTCTTCAGTGGAATTAAGTTTGCATTTGAGGCTGGGATCTAATGTTTTTCCTAAGCAAATTTCATACCAAGAGACAATTTCTTCTTTCCGTAGTTGATAGGTTAATTATAAAGAGGAGAGAGTCACAGCATAATGCTTAAACTAAATGCTTTGGGGATTTTGTTTGTTTGTTTGTTTTCAGGTTGTTTTGTTTGGTTTGTGGTTGTGGTTTTTTTTTTTTTTCTTTTTTTTTTTTTTTTTTTTTTTGTAATAGGAAGCCCTGTTAAAATTTAGTGGTTGTTAAATAGGAGAAAACCTGCTCTCTACTTTTCAAGGATTCTGCTGATTTTTAGATCATACAAACATCCATCACATTCAAAAAGTCCTGTGGACTGCTTGTATCAATGTAGTTTTACAGTGTGTCTTAACAAATAGCTACATTAAATCTGATGAACAATATAGGTTATAATGAAGAACATGATTAATCACACTATTACAGATCTTTTTAGTTTAAAATACTGCTATTCGAGACCTCTTTCTTGAGCCTTGTTTCAGGGAAAAGTCCTCTGCAGGACCATGGTCATGCAGTCAACAGGTAATCATATTTTGGTTATGGAGGAAGCAGGGCTCACTTCCCTTAAAGAGGGGCATCTATTCTCTCCGTACCTTTTCAACCTCTTACCCTCTATCTGAGACCGGTTTATGTTTGTTCAACAGTTTGGCTGTTTACTTAAGGAAGTTTTGACAAGATAGCTAAACCAGCCTAACAACTTGCTGCTCCCAAAAGACAGGGTCCCACTTCTTTGCTCCCCCCACAGCTCCCAGGTGCATGATTCCACCCTCACTCTTGCAATTGCTCTGGTTTTTGACTTCTTAGTGAGCCAATTCAGTTCACTGTGCTGGCTGAAATCACTTTAGTTTGTTGGCTCATTTTCTGTGGCTGGTGGACTCACAAATGCAGGGCGTCAAATTAAGAACTCATTGCTGCTGAAAGAAAAAGTGCAAAAAAGTCTGTGTTACAACTTTCCTTTCTTTGCTGAGCCATGTGCCTGATGACTGCTTATTTTTTTATCTTGGATGTAGTCAGCCCTCTTTCTGAGCTGACTAACTTCATTATAAATTAGGGGAAAAAAAAGATACTGTCTATCCAATTAGTCAATTAAGTCTGTTCAAAAGAAAATGTGAATGATTCAATAGATAATGCACAGCAGGAGACAGGTCCACAGGAGTAAGAATTGGAGACTATTGAGGATATCAAATGAAAGGATTAAAAGAGGAAGTGAGGGAGGGAGAGAGGGAGGGTGAAGACCTTCCCAGCGGAGAAAGTTAGATTGCTTCAAATTCCTGTGAAACTCCAGCCTTCAAGAGCTGAACTGGCTTGTCAAGGAGTCCCATGAGCAGCAGAGGTTGAGAGGTATGCATAGTTAAGAGTAAAGGAGAGAAGGAAGGGGACTGTGAGGTGTGAGACTATCCTTTTTGGTCCTGCTGATTAGTAGATCACCTCAGTCGCCTTGTGTCTGTGCAGTATTAGTGCCCAGTTGTATGCAGGTTAGCACTGTTAAAGAATCACCACAATGGGGCTGGGGAGAAAGAGAGCAAGCAAAGGGGGTGGGGGGCATGACCTGAAAGGCCACGGAAAGGAAGGTAGTAAATACTCAGGGCTAAGGGAGGGCAGGAACTCATTAAATCTACTTCGCTGTCAAGTTAAATCTAACATGAAACCATGCACTTATACAATAATCCCGTCTTCCCTTTTATTCGTGTTAGAGACTCTAACTTCTCTTACATTCTCTAGCTTACTCTTACATGCATTCCTGTACCGAGTTCCAACAGTGCACTTAACACTTGTATAAGAGATGTAATTCCTCCCCCAAAGATCAGGAATAATAGATTTCAGGCTTGCAATGAACCTAATATTGACAAGACACGTCTATTGCTGTCACATGAAAATGTGTCTATAAAAAACCAGAATTATTCTCTTACTTTCCACAGATTTTACAGATGGAATTGATCTGTGGAAACTGAGGTCCCAGTTTCATCTTCTACTATCAAGCATACCAACATTTGTCTCTTTGGTGAACTCATGTAGACAGACTTGGCAGAATGAGTGTTTTTACAGATATTTTAAATGTTAGATATTTTCCCCAAGGAAAAGAAAGCAAATATTAGCCTAAGAGGGGGCAGTATTGAAAAGGAGTAAACATAAGAAAGGTTACAAGTGGGATGTCCAGTAAAAGGTTGAGTAGTTGTGAAAGGAGAGTTAAGGAAAGATGTTCTATTTGAACTTTTCAGGTTTATTTTGTATTATGTCTGTTGAGGAGTGTGAGTTACCTTTGGCAAGGTGATATGTTAGGAGTGTTAGCAGTGATACTTATTGCTGTCCGGTCTTATTGTAGCCTTGCAGAGTGCATCAGTAGTGAGAGCAAATTTATGGACAGCCCGTGTTCTTGTAGCTGTGTTGGCATCAGTGATGACACTGACAAGCAGGTAAGGGGCCCCCTCAGCCTTTCTTATCCAGACCTCTCTTTGGGAGATCTGCCCAATTACGAGTGCTGAATAGGAAAGAACCAAGAAAGTAAACAAATGTGTGCTGTGATTGCACTTTAAGAAACTTGAGAATAAAACCAGCCTTTGAGTTTAAACTTTTCATATGATATAGAAGTAATTTATCTTTTGGCTAAAGAAAAGCAGATGTTGGAAGGGAAATGCACATGAGAAGACATAGAAACTGTTGTGAAGGCTGTATTTTTTCTTTGAACAGTCTCTCTTTACTTTTTCTTACTTGTCCAGGATATTGTGTGTAGTCTTAACAGAACAGAGCCATTAAAAATTCTATAAAGCTATATTTTTAAAGGAGAAGTCAAGTAGAATACAAGCTGTGAGAAGAGGATAGTAGAAACAAAAGGCAGCATGAACAGCAAAAATACACAAACCAAAACCAAACCAAACCAAACCGAAACGGAAGCTGAAGCACTCTTCACAATGTAACCCTTAAAAAAAATCCCTCATAATTTCTACTTAGTTTGACGTGTTTGTATGGTGAGAATCTGTTCCTGGTGTGAATTCCGAAAGATAAGGATATTTAAAATGTTGACCTATTTCTTTCAAACACTATGCCACTGAAGACAAATTACTGTCAGACTGTTGATAGTTGGGTATGCAAAGCTTGCATGCCTTCAGTAAGAGAAAACCATTTTGCTGAAAATTTATTTCTGTTATGTTCAGCGGAACAATTCCACCTGCTCCATACTGAAAGATTTAATTTCTTGTAGATCTCTGACTGCATCTGACATCAGAGGAACTCGTAATCTTCATTTGTAATTGATTTGGGCTATAAGATTATACACTTTAGGAAGCATAATTCTTTAGTCCCTGCTGTCTCTGATTTCAGTGAGAGTTTGTCACTGAAGCTGCCTGTCCTTCTAAGAAAATAGTAATTTTAATCAATACGCACTACATCCTAATGAATCCTGACTCCTCTGAAGTCAGTAGTAGCTGTGCTGGAGCCTGGATCACTTGTAGCAACAATAATATAATCCACATCGTTACATATATGTAGATATACTGACATTAAAAAAATATATAAATCAAAACAAAGTATGCTTATAATCAACTGCTATTAAAATATGTTTTAAAAAACAGTAAGCATAGTTTTATTTTATGTTCTGTTAGAACTAGAACAGTGGGAAGATAGTAACAGAGTTGATGTTAAAACAAACGATCTTTACACTTCATCCTGTTAAAGACTAAAGACTTTCAGAGACAATTGAAAGAGTGACAGAAAATTTGTTGCATAAAGAGAACATATTTTAAGAAATCTGTGCTTTCTTTATAAGAAATAATCCCAGCGCTCATGTAATTTCAATTGACACGTGATTTATGGCTGTGAAAAAGAGTCTGTATAGGTCTTTCAAAACATAAAGTGAGGGAGTGGCATCCTTTGAGCAAAAACTCTGGTGCCCTATCTGCTTAAGTGTTTCCTAAGTTTCAGCACTATGAGAATATGAGAATACTCCATTGTTAGGGGATTTTGGAGGCATGCCTAGATCGAGGAAGTACTTCCTCGTCATGCTGTTTCCTTTCCCAAACAATATAAAAAATGGCCTTTTCAACCAAACATCTAGAGGTGGTCACTTTGTACATTGTCCAACTAGAGCTCAACCATCACAAGATAAACCATTCATTTGTATGAATGGCTCCATGTTATTACTGCTACTTCCTTTTTATTTTCATGGTGATTTTGTTTTGATTTATGTATATGCATAGAAGTCGAACCCCCTGTATAGTGATTGTGTCATAAGGCTAGCCAAGAAAAAACAAGAAACTCCTTACTCACTGCCCTCTACAGCCTGCATCCATTAGCTCTGACACCCTCACTACCACCACTCATTTTTCCACATGCTCCTCTAACATGGACTCTGTACAACCTGATTAGACAGAGTAAAAATATACCATACAAATAATGGATTATAGCGTAATTTTATCCCACTGCTTTAAGTATTCTAAATTTACTTCCAAACAGCATTTCAGTGGAAGCAAAAGTATGTTCATGTACGTGTTCTGTTCTTGGTTTAGCCTTGCATGATCCAAAGGATTTCTAACTAATCTTAAGCACTCAAAATGTGTGCATTATAGTATTAGGTGAATATCCGTGTTTTAGTCCAGCATTGCTGTTAGCGTATTGTAACAACCATGGCAAAATACTTAGTGCCTGAATTCTGTGGAAGGAGTCTTTGTAAATACATTATAACATATTTAATGTCTACATTATAAATCTTTTAAATTACCATGTAACATTTTTGACTGTTTTGTAACCAGTACTCACTGGTACTCACATTTGTTTTCTGTTCTGTATCTTGAGTTGCATATTTAAAATAAGTTGGGCACAGCTATTATTTTATGACATCCAGAAAATGCTGAGACTATGCATTGTGTATGTCTTGAAGAATGTTGTTATGATTATTCTGTATACTAGAGAGGAATAATTTGGAAAAAGACTTGGAAAATCTCTTCAAAAACTTTGGAAAGTTCTTGATGTATGTGGACTTGTCCAACGTATAAATTACAAAATTAGGTCTATTCACCCTTGTCCCTGAATTTACACTTTGAGAAATGCATTTACTGGGACTACTTTTGATACACAAAGATGGAAAGCCTCAACAAAAATCAGCTTAACTGATTTACTCAGAGGTAAAAGGGCAGAACTGGATTCATAATTTCTTACTATGTTTCCTCATGACGACTTCATTTGATTTGCAAATAATTGCTCTGTAAACAGTACAAATACATGTTATATTTATGGATATATAAAGTTATTTAAAAATAAATACATGTGGCTTTTGAATCATTTTCCTTGCTGGAGCAAAACCACAATGATCTTGCAACTCCTTTTCAAGACATCATTCTGTCCATAGTTTCCCTAATTCTACTGAAAACAATGGCAGTTTTATAAAACTAATGTAGGTCTCATCCTTCTGGGGCATGGGTTATGTTTTAATTTCACTAATTTATTTTCTACACAAATGCTTTCTGTTGTTTGTTTAGTGTCCTTTTAGTGGTCTTTGGCAGTAACACGGACTGTTGAGTTTATTTTGTCTTGCACCCTTTTTCCTGCTAACTCTCTGCTTGAGGTAACAGTTGGCTGACTGTGAAGTCTAATAGGAATAATCTAAGTTAATGCTAGAGGGCTCTAAACATATCCTCAACAAATAAGCATCAGCGTGTTGATAGCCAGTAAGTATTTTATAAGTGCAATTAAATCACAGTGATTGATTGGGCTGGGGTAGAAATCAGAATCATTTAGAACAACAAATTCTTGACGGGGAAACCCTCACTAAATTAAGAAAACACACAAATGAACAACAAAAATAAACCATTTAAGAAGTTCTGCTCCTATACCACGTTTTCCTCATTTCTCAACTCTGTTAATGAGGAACAACTTGATGGAAGTGAGACCTTTTGTTTCTTGAGAATGCATCTTTTCTGTTGTTAATTTATGTTATGTTGGGTGAAGATATATGTTAAGAGTTGAACTGATCTAAAAGTTTAGTTGTTAAAAGGGGGGACTGCTTCCTCTTCCTTTTATCTCACTTTTCCCTTCCTGTGCCTGGCTCCAGGTTACAGGGTCTTGCACTTTTGTAGTGCTTGTTGGACTCCTCATTGAGCTCATTCAATTCACTAAATTGCTGGAAAATTATTTTTTTTTTCTGCCAGGTTAGTTTTGTGCTGGTTCAGCAAACTGAATCAGCTCACCATAGAATCAGATGACTACTACCGTCATTGCAAGGGAAAAAGTGTGCAGGATGCAGCCAAGGTTGCAGCCTCCTGCCAGGAGAGGAGGGAAGTTGAAAACAGAAAGGCCTTATATTTATGAAAATATCTAAAATAAAACATGCAATTTAATGTATAGTTTAACATAGTGGTACGTGCTCCAAAAATCACTAGGGTGCTGTGCTTGTGAAAACACATTCTTTCTGGCTAATATCATTGAAATATCCATGCTGCTTATTTCAGTTGTGTGACCAGTATGTATTGGGTTTTTTTTTTTTTCTTTTTTGACTTCTAAACTGTTAATTATTTATAGATCAGTTAACAGTTGTGTTTGGTTTGGTTTTTTTTAATGTAGGAACATACAAATATTCTCAATAGCTCTGTCTTCTTGGGTATTCATTACTTTTGAATGCACTCTACTAACATGAAGATACTACTAACAGATAAATAAGATTTCAACATTAATTATTGGAAATTCTATAGTCTGGCTGGTTCCTACTAAAAAAAAAATTTTAAAAAGAACTGGTACACATTCTGGATTTTTAAAAAGAATGTTAAGAAGTTTATATTATATTATCTTTAGAAAATCTGGATGTAGACTGGATAGGGAAAGCTCCATAGAGAAAACCCACTTATCTTCCACAGAGGAGATACACCAATAACCAAATGCAATGACAAACAGCAAAATGGCTTTGATTCAACTACTTTTGATTACTATTAACATGTGAAACTAAATTTAGAAGAACAGCAAAAGGCAGAAGAAATGTAGGACTGATTTTATATGCATGGCATAAAGGTTAGTCACATGCAGTAATCTTGACTCCTAAGAGGCTGTAAATTTCAGCCAATTGTTTAAATAGATTGGTTTTCATTTGGAGATATTTCGCCTTCAAGAAGTTCTTTGTTTAAAGTGATAGTTTAAGTCATTCTAAAGATAATGTTAACTGGAGTAAATGTAATCTGGTGAAAAAAACCCAAATGACTTAGAACTCACAGGTGTCAACTGAATAATCAATATCTACTGAAACACATTTTCCTGCTTCTCATACAAGAGCCCTGCCATTTTCAAAGAAATTATTGTGCACTGAGAATTGCAAATAAAAGCAGTGAGAAAAACATTTAACCAGAAATAAAAATACCACTCAAAAGTAACTTTTTGTCATATACTTTTATTTACCTTGAACAGAAAATTTTGCAAACCATCGGTTACTGAGAATGGGGGAAAAAAACCCTAGGATATAACAGAGGAGGCTTTGGTTATAAGTGCCATTTCTACAGCAGAGTTAAGCTATTGTAAACCAAACATCTTGTAGTAAGGTAAAAAAATCCAGCCAAAATTTTTAAGAATTTAACAGCAACACTGAAAACATTTACATATAAACAAGAGAAATATTTTCTAAACTTTTAACAGTCACTTGCTACAATCCAGAAGTGTTTAGTTCACATATCTATACATACAGACAAGCACTAAAACTTTCGTGAACTAACCACTTGTCCACAGGACCTGCCTAGACAGTTTGTCATCAATAAGAAAGTTTTTTTATATAAATAAGTCAATTAAACTTCACAGAGACTAAAAGAAACAATATAAAATTCCAACTGTAAATAAATCTGTACATTATGGTCAGTCTCGTTTTTCTGAAATCTTGCGCAACTTTAAAGTGTCTATTTATAAAATGATGCCAAGGAGCAGCGTTAGCTGGAATGGAAACTTGAAGACTCGGACTCTGTAGAAACAGAAGAGTGTCCCCCACGTTTGCTTTTTGAAAGAATCTTGAGGCTTGATCCTCTGCTAACTGATGTCAAGGCATTTTGTGCTGATGTTTTGAATTTGGCACCCAGGAAGGCATACAGAATTGGATTCAGGCAACAGTGGAAGAACGCCAGGGCTTCGGTAATGGAGATCCATTTATGCACTATCGTCTCCAAGCTGCAACGATGTCTGATGACTCCTAGCAAGATGAATGTGTCGATGCTGATGCCGATATAGTATGGCAGCCAGCAGGCAAAGAAGGCGAGGATGAGGATAACTGTTGTCTTCAAGGCTTTGCGCTTCTGGTAGCCTTTTGAATGTGACAGCTTAGATATTATAATACAGTAGCACGTCAGGATTATTAGACCAGGCAAGACAAGTCCTACCAAGATATGCTGAAATCTGAAAGAAATCAGCCAGTTTTCATGAGGGTACATGCGATCACACAGATATTTTCCTTCTACTTCACTAGTACTGGCAAAAATTATATCGGGCACTGTCAAAAGCACAGCTGGTAGCCATACGCCTACATACACCACTTTCTCAGCCAACAGCTTTCGTGGTCGCTGGCTGTTGGTAGCATGGACTATTGCCAGGTAACGATCTAAACTTATAAAGGCCAAAATCAAGACACTGCTATAGAGGTTGACTGTGTAAATGACATGAACTGCCTTACACAGAACATTCCCGAAGTACCAGCTTATGGCCGCATCCACAGACCAGAATGGCAAGGTGATGACAAAAAGGAGGTCAGCCACAGAGAGGTGCAGCCTGTATTTATCAGTCATGCTTCTTTGTTTCTTCTGGTAGCCCATAACAACAATAACCAATCCATTGCCGATTATTCCTGTTAGGAAGATGATGGAGTAGATTGTTGGCAAGAAGATCCGGTTGAAATCGGCATTCTCATGCTGAAAGCATGGCTCTCCGTAGTCTCCATAGTCACCTGAACCAATCTCATCCGTGCCATTATCAGAAAATTCAATGATTAACCCAGAGGACAGCTAAAAAATAAAAAATAGAAGAATTAGATGTTAGTTCCTCTGCAAAAGCTCACTCTATATGACAGTACGTTAAGAGTTGCCTGAACAGTCTCCATCATCATGAATGGGCAAACTTTTTGAAAACCAGACGGGAAAATACAATTTTAAAATATATATATATAAATGTACAGCAGATAAGAACAAGTTAAAAAACTTCTTTTGTCTTTCTCTAAGGAGTAAAATCTTGTAACTAAGGACAGGGAATGAAAGGGAAAAGAAAGATAACAGTGACTCCCAGAAATGTGGTTGGTTCTGGACACAGTGCTCTGATCGGATGCACACTACAAATGGAAGAGCCCAGAAGTGCTGGATGTGAGGTTAGTCTGTGCAGAATATTACCCATGACATTTAACTCTTACAACAGGGAGCTGTAAAAAAAATTACTTAGACAGAAAATCTGCTGCTCCAAAGTCCCTTCTCATTAAGGGGATGGGGTCAAGGAGAAATAGAGAAGGTACCCTTGGCTGATGTAATAAAGGATAAATAATAGGAAGAATTCCCTGCTGAGAAGCAATTGACAGCTCCACAGACAGAGACAAGAAAAAAGCTCATAAAGAAAAGAAAGGAAGAGGTGACCTTAATCAGGGGAACTCAAACCCCATGGAGGGCCATCACGACCAGCCACGTTCCCCTCCCTTTGTTCCCCACCCTCGGCGGTGGCGGGGCAGGGGGTGACGCTGGCCGCGCTGGGCTGCAGCCAGGCTGCCGAACTAAGTACAGCAGTGGAAAAAGGAAGCGAAATTCTGGTGAGGGCATGAAAGCGCATCAGGAAACCACCAACGGTTTTGGCCACCGCGCTGAAGAGCAATGCAGGCGGGCGAGTGCCACCTGGCTCTGTGCAATAGATTCCTCAGGTTTTCAGATTTTAGTTTTCGTGCTCGCTATACGGTGACCCCCTGACCTCCGCGCAGGATGCGCCCCGAGGGTCCCGCAGCACTTCACACACGGATGCACCAGCTCCAGGCGGGCATTAACTGCGGATTAAAGTTGGAACTTGCCAGAGATCTCCCGTTTTGGCCCTACCTACTCCCAAAACCCCGGGGCAGAAGAAGGGCCCTCGGAAGATCGGGACGCCGCCGCGTTTCGGCCGGAGGGGCCGGCTGGGCGCTGCCGCCGCTCCCCGCCCCACCGACGTTAGGACGGGCACCGGGGCAGAGGGATGCCATTCCCCGAAGTCACATCACTCCAAACTCCCTCGCTCGTTTCCTCCCCTCATCATTCCCGTGGCTCTAACTGCTCTACCGGCGTTTTACAGCCCACAAAGGCGCCACATGTCACTGCAACCGACGGCCAAGCAGCAAAGCCCGAGGAAAGAAGCGGGAGTCCAGCAGCGGCTGCAGCCGTAGCCAAGTCCCAAGCGCTGCAGCCAGACGCAAGCAGCGGCAAGAGGTCAGGGCCGAGCCCTGCCCGCTTGCGCCCCGCAGACCCTCGCAGTTAGGCGGGCTGGGAAGCAGGAGGCGGCTCGGCGCCCGGCTCCGCGCCCCCCGCCTTGCCCCCGGCCCCGCTCCGCGGGGCGATCCCCGCCGAAGGGCACCTTTGTTTGCAAACAGCGCGCACATGGGCGAGCGCGGCGGGGAGCGAGGGCTCGGCTCCCGGCACTTACATCCACGCTGTCGAGGCTGTTGTCCATGCTCTGAGCCATCGAACGGTTCTGGGCTCTCGAGTAGTTGGTTGTTGTTGTTGTTGTTGTTGTTGGTTGTTGTTGTTGTTGTTGTTTGTTGTTTGTTGTCACCGCCGCGCCTCTCCCAGCGCCGTCACCCGCAGCTGCACCAAACGCACGCCCCGGCTCTTCTGGCGGGACGCGGCTCTTATAAGTTCCCCGGCTGCCCCCCCCCCGCCCTCGGCTCCTCCCCGGCGGGTGTCACCGGGCTCCGGGCGGGCGCTTCGGACCGCTCTTTGTCTGCCGCCGCCGGGGCATGGGAACTGCACTTGCCCGAAGTGCCCGCGGGGGCGTTGCTTCTCACAGGGGCATTTGCCACCCTCTGATTGATGTGTTCGTAAAAGCGGGTTTTTGAATTTCCCCTCAAGAAAATACTTTGAAGTGTCTGGTCGGGCCCCGTGTTGCCATGGGTACCCCAGGCGAGCTCCGGGTGAAGTCACTGGTTCAGGAATCGCGATGGAGGAGGAAGAGGAGAGGTCCTGCGTACCCTTCAAAATGTAGTCAACTCAGTCCTCAGAGTTGTCTCACATCCCTGCTGAGGAGAGAGTGTACTGGGAGAGGCAGAAGTAAGGGGATGGCCCTTACCGAGGGAGAAGAGGTTCTGCAGACCTTTCGGGGGCTGCGAGGTGAGTGGGCTGCAGGTTGCCCGCTGAACTCCCCTGGCGTCTGTGGTTTTGGGTGAGAAGTCTGATGAGGAGCTGCAGGTGCTTTGTCAGCATGTCGGAGATACGATGATGGTTCACTGTTCCAAAAAGCTTGGGAACATTACAAGAAATGTGTTAAGTTTTCAGAAAACAGAAATCAGGAAGAAAATAAAACATTGTAAAAATAGTGGTGCTGCCAACTTCATTTATAACCATGGATTTGCATGTGCAATGTATTGTCATCGAAAAATAGCAAACAGTGACCTCTTTATTTGCCCACTTATATCAGGAACGTTGCTTGTCTTTCTCCTTAATCCCAAGCTTGGTAAATTATTTTTTTAAATGTGAAGGGTGAATATCTCTAGTAATGATCTGCTTCCAGTAGTTAGATAATCTAAAAAAAAAAAGAGAGAGAGAGCAAACCCTGAAATTGTATATGTAGGATAAAAATAGCAATCATAAAATGGGTTTGCAAGTGAAAACCAACCCAAATATAAAGAAAAATAAAACAGAATCATGAATTTCCTTCACAGTTTTCTCTGGAGTCTCAGTACTGTTGATATTCATGCAGGTAAAGTAATTTGCAGAAAAGATTTTGATTAGAATAGTGTGTTGTCATCCCTCCAATTTCACAACTCACACCATAGTGAGTACCTATATTGGGAATAATTGATTCAGTTACGTAGATTTATTCTTTACAGTTGGAATTTGGAAAGAAGGGAGAAGGGCGTTCTTTATGTAATAACCATATGCTCAAATTACTCTGGTAGCCTCAAGGGATGAATAAAATGAGAGTTTGACAAAAGTTTTGTTCTTAAATGCCGCTATTACCAGTTTACATGCTCCGAGTTAGCCACCAGTTTTAGATGCAAAGATTATTTCCAGGTATTTGACAAGAGTCACTCTCTTACTCTTCCCCTAAAAGCTCCAGAACTCCTTCTCATGCACTATAGTGAGTATGAGTTTGGTTATGATTAATAATATTGATTATCTTTCTTTTTGTTAAAAACATGATATATAAGGTATGACCTATAATGTGATTGCGTACTTTAGCTACATCATAATTTGATAGTAATTCATATTTTGTTAGCAGGTCTGGAATATCACATACAAGTTGCATTAAAAGCAAACTTTAATTGATTGTAACTCAGGAATTAGCAGTCTTCAGAAAACTCAGTATCTTTGAGTTTATATCCAGAAAAATTTGAGAGGGTTGCCATGCTAGAATTCTATAGAAATAAAAAATCTTCTGCTGAATCCTCATTTTTAGATACTAGTCCTAGTCTTATGTTACCGTAAGTAACTACTCTGCTAAACTTCTTTAAAAACCAGTGTGACAAAATTATAATTATTGCTATTTGTCCCCTATTTTCCATAGAACCTGTGATGTGTTCACTACTTTCTAGACATACAAATAGGAAAATACATGCCCCAAGTAATCTGCAGCCCAGCGTTAGATGACCAGGAAGATAAACGAGCAGATGAGGGATATTTATATCTGGATGAGTAGCATCATGTCTATAGAATCATCTTTCACTTTTTCACTTATGGAGGATGTCCGCGGCACCAGGAATTGCTGTGCAGTTTTCACTGAAAGGCTCTCCAGCCTACTGAACTTGCAAGCACGTGAACCAGATTTTCAGAAATATGCATATTGAACAGCTTCTAAAAAACTAATCGGGGCACGGAGCTGCATATAGGGGAGATGAACTTTCAGGAAAAATTGGATCCTACCTTGCAGAAAATCATATGGGTGACAGATGTATTTTTATGGAGAACATATTTTCATCTCAGAGCAGCTTAGAAGATTAAACACTGCTCCTTCTCTATGTATGGAGTGCAGGACATTAATATATACTTGTAGTGCAGATGGCTTGTGGCAATGGTTGCAGATGAGCAAAAAAATGTATGTATGTACATGAACTCTAGAGCTATTTGACGAATTTGAGAGTTGGTTGGTTATTTGTTGGGGTGGGCAGCATGGAGTGCAGTGACATGTATACAGAACAGCATGTGTAGCTACAGCCCAAGTAGGCAAGTGTTATCACACCTCCGTTTTACTGTGCAGATACACCCATAACAGCGAAGTGTATTATGTGAAAATTGATTTAATTAACTGATGGGATAGGTGACAGCGACTCAGTTATTTGTATGCATAGATAGCATAAGAAAGTCAGACCTGAGGAATGATCGATTTCCATGGATTAGCCCTGAAGCTAATGCGGTAGTGCTGAGTAGTGGGAAATTTGGGGATTGATACCCTCTCTGATATGTCACTGAAACGTGTTTGGATGAAGGTCCTCTAAAACTATCATTCACACTGCTATTTTGTTATCTACGATCTCTTTTGTTTCTCCTATCAGAAAATCCATGTGAAAACTTCCTTTGTTGCACAGAGGACCATCGAGGGCAAGTTAATGATTTCCAAAGTGATAAAAAGAAGGGAGCTGTTTCTGCAGAGCATGTAAATCAGAGCGAGCTACAAATCTTTTTAAGGCAGAGCTAGCAAATAGCAATTTCCAAGCTTATGTTTTGCATTACATGTTTTTCTGGTCACAGAATTACTGTGAAAATCAGACCATTCCTAACCATGTAATACATATTTTTGTTACTGAAAATGTGCCCTCTGAGATTCAAAATCCTACGTGTTCTTATACTGTTATGCAAACAAGACAATTCCTCAGGTTGTGAATCATTAACCTACTTTTTTGTCTCCTAAAAAGAGACATCAGTGCTGGTCATGCAAGAGCAAAATAGTTTCTAATAAACCTTTCTAATGGGAAAAGTACTATTTTGGTTCAGTACCCACAGAAATAGAAAAATAATTTTCATTTTCTTTAACTATTTTAAATTACTTGCTTAATTTGAAGGCTTTACAAGTGTCTTTAACAAAGTAAACTTCTAGCTAATAAAAGATTGATGACACCATTGTCTGTGGGTGACACCTAACACAGAGGAGATATGATCCCTGGTTTATGTAATATATGAATAGCACTGTAATGTAATAATTACAATGGTGTGTTAATAAACTATTCCTTATTTTTTACCATGAATCCTTTCAGCACACATAGATGATTGTGTCTTAAAAATACATAACCAGCAATATTGCTGAAATTACTGTACTATATAGTAGGAAGTGAAAAATTTAAAACACTCACTGATTTTTCTCTGTACATGTCAATTCCTGTCCTGGAAGGCTTCTGGAAGTGCGGGGAGTATCTTCTGAAAAAATAACAGAAAATGTGCTCAGGATTTGCAAGACATTACCTTTGAGTAGTGGATTTTTCTATTCTAAAAAATACTCCAGGGAAGTGATGTTGTGGACTTGCTTGCCACTAGATGAAAAGTGGTTTCCTTGTAAAACTCAAATGTTTATTACCGTACACTGGATTGGCTGTATGACAAATGGGTCTTCAAGTGGCCCAAAGTTGTATACATAGAGAGGAAAAGGATATACTCTGCCTTTTCCATCTGATCTTTCTGTTGAAGTGGGAAAGGTATCAATCTTCCGCCTGTTAGAAGGGTTACAAGCGGTTTGCTGGAGTTGGGTTTCAGTTAATGGCTTTCTTTGCTCTTGGTTCTCAAAGCTCCTCGTCTCCAACTCTTTCTGCTTGTGCTGCAGTGGAACAAGCCTACCAACTGTTACCCTGATCCTGAAGGGAGAGTGTCTGTCCACTTTATGGGCAGGGTGCTACCTAAATTTACTGATTTGCAAGCAGAAAGACAAAATAAAATCTGCAAAGCAGCAGGACGTATCTTTCGGTTGGTAGCATGTTACATTACCACAGGAATAAGTCCCTGTATGAAAGGAATGATACTTGAGTATCAGAAGAAAATTAAAAGCCTTACATCAGTGTAAGGCAACAAAAATGTTATCAACACTGGTGTAAAAGACAGATTTCTTTATGGTTCCTTGCTTTTAACAAGGATAATTTATTTTGTTTCCTTTAAGCATTGCCACAAGGCCAAGATGTCTAAAGTCAGCACAGAAAAGTCAGCAGGAAAAAAAAGTGCTGTCCTCTAAAAGGAATCATAGTCACTCTTGTGTTTTAATCCCACCTCCATCTGTGGCCTGCAGCAAATCACTTAACCCTCTGACTGTGTTCACCCAACTGTAAAATGGGGATAACAATACCTA
Organism: Burhinus oedicnemus; assembly: GCA_008921705.1. NCBI lineage: Eukaryota > Metazoa > Chordata > Aves > Charadriiformes > Burhinidae > Burhinus > Burhinus oedicnemus. Next base: position 557,519 of record VFFE01006418.1, on the reverse strand, counting down.
CTTACCTACCTCAGAGGACAGTTGTAGGGATTAATTGGTTGATGTTTGCAAGGCACTTTGAAGACAGAAAGTGCTTATTTTAGAGCCTGTTGAAATTATTGGTGACACTGATCGGCTAAAATTCAAAGGGGACCAAACTCATTAAGGTTCTGATCTTCTTCCTCCATTTGGCTGTGTTTATGGGTTAGCAAATCTCACTGCATGCGGACAGTTTATTGTTTGTTTGGAAGCAGAGCAGACTAAAAAGATGCTTTGAACGACTTCATTAATCCTTTTAACAAACATGTCTTCATTTGCATATCACTGAAGCTGAAGGTTTTATCTTTGATGATTATATAGCAGAACGCTTCTGGAGGCATGTTGAAGTGGGTTTTTTTCAGAATTGCGGTCAGATCAGAATTATGAAAACAAACTAAAACCCACCTAATTATATCACAGGTAATTTCTTTACTATAACCAGGTAGGATTTTGGCTTTCATAGCATTCAGACAGATTTCTCTTAGCTATGAGGTGCGTTTCTTATGATGTTCTTTTATGCTGTAAAATTCCATTAGAAACTTGCTTGCAGTTCAGTTTGGATTACTAAGGACAGGATTTGCTTCTGGAGGACCGTGCAAGAGCATGCTATATTCCTGTCTTAAGAGCATGTGGATAAAATTAGAAAATCTAGTTCAGATATTCATGTATACATGTATTCAGTTTCACAATTTCATGATTTCTTAGTACATAGCTTTAGAGATACTGTTGTATCTGGGACTGTGCATTCCTTCTCCTGCCAGTGTAAACAGAACATAGCTACTTGGAGACTAATAGACTGAACAGGGCCCTGAGCGACCTGGTCTAGCTTTGAATCCAGAGGTTCCTTCCAACCTGAATTATTCTATGATTCAAAATAAGTCCATCAGACCATGTCCTCATACTTTTCCTCCTAGCAGTGCCCAGAGTTACCTGGATCAAAATATATCCACTTACATTTGTGTACATTAAGCCTGTGTGCTCTACACAATGGAAATAGCATTTTGATGTTGTGTTTCCGCCCTGACAGTTTCTGATCAATCTTTTCTTGAAATGTTTGTGTGTGGAACGGTGTGCTTGGGATGTAGCAAAGTATGCTAGCATGTACCATATTTTCTTTATCATTTTCACACATTTCTTCTAATTCCTTTCTTTGGATGCTGTCGTAGGTATTGATTTTTCACAGGTTGTGAGCTTCTGAGCTTGCTGAAATAATTTCTTTAGCTTATTTGCCCACTTGTTTTGTGTCTAAAAAGCAGCATTGAAAGCGGAGTAGGAGCAACAACTCTTCCTGTTTAGCTCAGTTTAGCAGTCTGAAGCTCACAAATGTTTTAGTTTTATTGCAACAGCTTTGAAGTAAAGTCTGTACAGATAGGTGCTGAACCTCAGCTTGGATACTTGTTTTTGAATCTGCATGCCAGGGATTGCTCCTGTCTCTGCTTCCTCACAAAATTGGTGACTGAATCTGTTGTTCAGCAAGTACGGAGGTCGCTCAAATTCAGTGATGTGCATTCCCGTTGTTTCTTTCTTTTGGGTCTCTCCTCCCACTATTTCCCTGAAAATTCTCTTTAGAATTCCAAACATTTTTTTTACTGCTGGAAGCCAGGTTTGCCATACGCCATTGAGATATGGCCTTTTTTCTATCAGGAGGTGCAGGAGTAAGACTGGGTTTGCATTTTTGAGTCAGTGCTTCCTACTTAGGTAATAATTGATAGCATTTGCTCAGTAACTGTCCATCAGTTTGATATCTGTTGAAAACATGACCCAACATTTCTAAAACAACCAAAATAATCTCCATTAAATGTTGCCAAATTTTCAGTGCTGCAGTCAAGCCCTCAATATACAGTACTTGCTTAAATACCATGAGTAAATGCATACATGCAGCCTGCTATATCCATTTATTGATAGTCTAATATAAGGATGTAGATAGAGAACTGTAGGAATATGGCAGGTACGTTCCTTTCTCTGTTCATTGATTGCCAGTGAAATGAGCATGGTACTACACACTTACTGTTTTCAGCTGATTGGTTATGAATAGTGGTATTTGCTCTTGCTGTTTTGAAAACTTGAGAGGTAGGATCTGGGGCCTAAGCTTTGTCAATAATCAATGAGGTCACACGGTATGATTTCTTCTCAGTCATTAGGTGACCAACCTCTATGAAAGCAGGAGAACTGGAAGAAATGAGTGGGATGTTGAACCTCTGTTTCTGATTTAGTGGGGAGGCAAATACAATTTTACTGCATAAAGAGTGCTCCAGCCACATGATATAAGGATCGAATCTCTTACAACTGAACTTGCTAAACTTTCATCTTGCTGGTTCAAATTCATTTTTAGAAAGTGGAACGACTTCGGGCAAACTTTATGCTGAACCAGGCATCATCCACATCATTTCCATAATGGCTGGAATGAAGACTTTACAAACATCATGGCATGTGTTCTGGCTGATTTGACAGGAAAGTGACAGCATGCTAATGCCTGATCCAGATCAGATCTGTACAGTTAGATGATTCAGCAACAATCTGTTATGAGGAACTGCGGAGCCCTCACCTCTACAAGAGAAAGTGAGGCAGAATCCTTAAAGAGCATAAAGAACAGAAGTCGAGCATTTTAGAAAAATAAAGGGCATTAAAAATCTCTTCCTGCCTTTTCCTTTCCTTTTTCACAAGAAGGAGAACTACGTTTGGCTTGTACATGGACCTTAATGTGAAATAGCTGTGTTCCTCCCTGCCAGGGAGAGAGGAACTTACCATCCAAACTCAGTTCAGCTCTCTTTTTTCACTGTCTCGCCAGATTATTGCACACATAGGAGAAGCATCTAGAAAACTAGTTGTCATGAATATTTGTTCCTGTGTGCATGTTTGTTCACGCTTCAGTATACCTAGTTATGCATCAGCATACATTTTAAAAAAATCTTCCCCAAGCATACATATAAACAGAGAACAGGTGAGTAAGTGTTAGTGAAGAAGTAAGAAAAGCCATTCAAGCAAATAGTTGTCCATGTTTAGCTATATCATTACCCTCCAAGGTATAGCTGAACAGACGTACAGGGACTGTGGAAGCTTCAATACTTAGCAGTGATGGTTCCAATTTAGCTTAATATACGCTTCATACTTATTCCATTAAAAACTGTAGCCTATGATCTTGTCCCTTCATTCATGACTGCAATGCAACTGAACATGGGAGGAAAGACTTTAGTCTTGAAATACTCACGTTATAAATGAATTTGTTATTCTAGGAACTTGCCATTATTTAAAGTAGATGGTTCTATATTTCTGAGGTTATTTTTTAGTACTGAGTGAATACTGTGAAAAACATACAGGAGGGGAATTCTAAAAATATTTCTAGGTTACAGTCTGTATTCGGGACAGTCTGTACTAAGTGCTATTTTATCTTTTTTTTTTTAACTTATAAAAACAGGAAGAAGCCTTGCTACTTCTGAGGACCCTGATAAATGTTTCTACCTGTCTTTTTCTAGAAAGATCTCTTCAGGTGCCAAGCAAGGGTCACTGTAACCATGGATACTTATACTCCATTTTCCCCTTGGGTTTCTGTGAAAAACTTGGTGTGATGCCCAGTTTAAACCACATTTTGTGTTAGGTAATCATAGGCTCAGTCTGTTCTTGGGTATTGTGGTTTTAAGTTTTCAACGGTTGCTCTGTGGTTTGAAAGCTGTGTTTTTTATTCCTTCTTCTTTTCTAAGCAAAGAAGATGTTAAAGCAAAGTTGCTTGATAACAATTATTCCACCGAAATAGAGTCTTTTGGGAAGGATTGATTGTCATGTGGTTTAAAACTGAAACCAAACTAAGAAACCACTTTACTCTAACGTCATGTTCAATGCAAAATATGTAACATTTTACTGAATTTGGAAAGAGACTATTCAATTCCTGGAATTTGTCAAAATGCACTTAGGAACTAGAAGACTTGATCTGTTTTTTAACATGTATCTTACAAGTCAGTCTTAGAAAGATTTCTAAATGTATTTTAGTGAAAAGTGGAATACTTACTTTCCATGAAGTAGCCTGTCAATCCTTCTCTGCTGCTTTGATATAAATCTACAAAGGATCTAACTCTAGTTGAAGGAGCAGTGTAATTCAGCTGAGGGGGGAAACTAATTATGGATTTTTCTCACCTTTCAAAAACATTGGAGGTGTTGAATAAGAGTATAAAGGTGAAGATACCTAATATGAATGAGTATGAGTGAGTATACAGAAATGGAAACTGCCCTGCTGGATGTGGAAGCAAAGCTCCAGAAGTGCTCAGTGTGATCAGATCAGAAGAACCATGTCAGCTCCATCAAATTCTGAAAGAACTGTGTTAAATGAGAAGTCTTGGAACAGTTAGGTTTTAATAAATCTGTCAAACCCTGGGCAAAATCATGTGACTATTGAATGGCAAAGGCATGGCCTACGTTTAAAAAGAATAACATGGGCTACTATTGCTTTAGTTGTCTTACTAGCATGCAAAGCTTTAGATCAATGTCTGGTGGGAAGAATATTTAAAAGTGTGGAAGTAAATGGAAAACAGAGCAAAAAGGAAGTTGAATTTATAAAAGTATATTGTAATAGGACTTCTTAATAGCTTTCATTGATAATTCATTTTCTAGGCAAAGGAAATAGAGTAGATTCCACTTGTCTGGACTTTAGTAAAGCATTTCATATGATGCTATTTGAGTGTTGACAAGCTTAGTTTGTTAAGCTAGACTCTGTGGGAATTAATACAATATATCTAATATGAATGAGGAAGTTTGTAAAGGGAAATAACAATGATGACACCAAAAGGGAAATAGTAGGCTGCAGGAAGGCAATCAGTAGAGCTCTTCAAGGTCCATTTTTGGAACCGGTTATACTTACTATTTTGCATTAGCTTTGGGACAAAAAGTAGTAAGCTACTGAAATTCACTACTAGTGGAAAATGAAGTGTCACTATTGAAACTGGGATATCCTGAGACATGACAGAAGGGAGAAAAACATAAATATATTAGCCAGTTGCAGGGTGAGTCTGAATTTCTCATATACATTTAAGAAAGAGATGTCCCTGCTCATTGAATGTATCGAGTAGGGTATACTGAAGGGAGAAAGAAGTACTATTGCTGCCATACAGAGCACTGTAAAGGTGTATTCTGAAATATTTTTTACAATTCTTAACAAGAAAAATGAATTCAAGCGGAACAGGTGCAGAGAAGAACGACCGGAGCGAAGTGTAGAATTGAGAGCTGCTCCTGCGAGAGGAGACTGAAAGAACTTCTTTTCCTTAGTGCACAAAATGAAAGGGACAATGAAGCAGGATAGTAGACATCTGAAAAGGAAAAGAAATACTTGGACCAGTATTAGTACGCCACTGACTGGGTATAATATCATGGTGAACACACATTGTAAAAACATGGAAAAGTTTTTTAACTTTCAGAGGAAAAAGCTTTAGGAACAGTTTCCCAATGAAAGAGAATTTTAAGCAATTGACTGTTTTGACAGATTTGTTGGGACTTGTTGACCCTAGTTCACTCCCATTATCCTAGGTTCTGATCTGAAATTCTGTTCCTTTGATAGCTGCAATGTCTGTGAAAGTTAAAATATCACATACCTGATGATCACAGAATATAAGCATTTGTGTAACTTTTATACTATGCATTTTTATTAAATTCAAGAGTTTATGTCCCTTTCTTTAGGATTTCAGGTGTTATTAGGGTAGCAAGATCAATTTTATGTGAGATGGAAATAACTGCTGAGAAAGTACCCTTCTGGTGCCTAAAGACAAAGTAGTATTGAGTAGTTCATAAAATCCTGATTTTGCTCTAAGAGAGAAGCAATTTTCAGCCACAAATGTCAGATTTTAGTGCCTAAGCCATGAATCTATGCCAGACCTGGTGAGCAAGTCTCTGTTGACCAATACAGCAACTGTACTGCTTGTGTCAAGTGTAAGTATTTGTACTTTGAAAATATAGATCTTAGAGTAACATACAAAATCAGTCATGTTCTGTACTGCTGTTTATCACAAAAACGCAATCAAAATCATTAATTCAGTAGTTCCTGACTGTGTAAGAACCACTATTGTAGAGAAGATTCGAGAACGGCCAGTCATAACCAAAGTGTTAGTCTTTGAATACTAGTCAAACGCAAACAATTAAAATCTTATGAATAAGGACACAGAAGAGCCTTTTCATCATCTGTCTGTCTTATTGCCAGTGGAAGGTGGTTTCCTATAAGGAAGGTAGCAATCAAAGGCAAGAAGAGGCAAGTAAAAGCAAAATGTAAACATACAGAGCCAAAATCTAGGGGTTAGGAGGAGGTCAGTGCCTGAAACGGTAAAAGCAAAGTTTAACTGTCATTCGACTTTGATTTTTAAATTAGTACCCCACTGGGGGAAAGGCTGCAGTCTGAACAGCAAATACTTTGGGTGCATTATGTTAGACATTAGGGAATACAATCACCAATCCATTGGAAAGTTGGTTCTGTTAATTATTGGAATGATAGCTTGGATGCTACCAGAATATGTCTTTTCATATTAAATGCTCTGTAGAATTTGAATGTGCATTTGTGTCTGTTCTTATAAATTGGATGTACACAATGAAACAGAAGTAATGTAATAAAGAACAACAGGTTGTCTCTACTTCCATATAATATCTAGTTGATTGCAAAGCAAAACTTGTGCAACTTCTTAAACTCCGGTCAGGGACAGATAGACAAGAAATGGCAGTGAGTGTTTAACTGGCTTCATGCCCATTCTTCGTTCTAAAGTCCCTCAAAAGGCTCTTGGTTCTGGGTAACAAAACACTGGTAAGTCTGCCTGTGATTCTTTGTAATATTCATCACATGGAAAAGCACTTTCTGTACAGGTAAATTCTTTCTCAGAGAGAGAGCCTGTGAGCAGGGCCCACAGAATAAAACTAAAAAGGCAGTTAACTTAGTGGTAAAGGATACAAGGGAAACATGTAAAAATAAGACTGTATATACAATGCTTGTACATGTAATAATGAAATAAAGTCCTATTTACAATCATCCCAGAATAGCTTGTCCAACAGAAAATATCATACGCGAAATAACAGAAGGATCGATATCAGCTCAATTATTTACTTGCAAGTGCTAATAACAGAAATATAATCTCCCTAGGAGCCAGTCTAATTTATGCATCTGGGTTTTCAAAAAAGTAATGTGGTAAATTATAAAAGGAGCATGGAGGTGAGCACAACCTGGATCCCGGCGTTGTTCTCAAGGTGGAAGAATCACCTTGACGTTAACAGCTTTTTATTTGTGAAATGAAGGCTGCTTTGGGAAAAGTTACGTTAAACAGTGAAGAGAGTGAGGAATAGCAAAGAAGGAAAGATGAACAATAAGTTCAGAAGAAGCAAACAAATAGGAACAGAGGCAGTAAGGTCATTGAGTGACAAGAGCATGAGAAGATGGTGACAGATGAAGTTGATAGTCCCTCTTTTTTATTTTCTGTTGTCACAAAACCATAGAAAAGCAACCTTATCCTGGCGGATAGGAAGAGGTGAAGATTTCTCAGCCAAGGAGCAGGTCTGTTTGAATCGCTGGAGGCTGAGCAGAATGACAAATGAAAATGCAGAGGAAAATGGGGGCCTTAGGGGAAATTTGTCCTAGCTCAGTAAGGACAGGGATAGTACCAGATTCACAGAAACTTATTTATCATCTGAGGAAAAAAGATAAGAGAAAGTAGAGAAAATAATGGAGTTACTTAAACTTTATTTCTGTGAGAAATATTTTAAATACAAATAGACAGACACAAAGTTCTTTAATAATACATGTTGGTGCATTTGTGCTCGTGTCTAGTCTAAAAAGACGGGAACGCAATGCCTGTGAAAGTGTAAGACTGGGGGCTTTCAAGAAAGGAAAACCTGTTTTATTCCTAGTGCAAGTAGAGCACAACAAGCAGAAGTCAGATGTGGATCACGAGTGGAAATCAAATATGGATCACGTTATAATTTCCAACTCTTGCTGTTAAATAACAAATCTCTTTATCTGTTTGCCCACCATGTTGTTATTAAAACATTTTAAATGTATTTTTATCTGTTATCAAATAGCAATTTTCTATCTACTACTATTAAACAGGAAACTTTTGTGGATGATTCCTCTGGTTTCTTGCATGCATATGCAAGTAGACATACACACATACATATATACACACATTCTCTGACCTTTGAACTGTGCAATGACACGGAGGGGACAACTCTCTTTTTGACTGTAACAGCGGATAACCTGTAGTATAGTCCCCACTGATCCACATGACAAAGATCCTCCGAGGACCAAAATAATCACCACAACAACTCACCAAAATAACATTTTTTCTGTTCTGATTACAGGAATTCCATAGATGGAGGCCTTACATTTTGTAAAGTAGTGCTATAATAGCCCTGAGGGTCCCACCAGTCTCATTGCTAACCACGAGGACCTACCTACAGAATAAAAAGAGTTTATTTAGTTCTTTCCCTGCAGTAGTCAACACGGTGTCATTTAGGTCGAAGTGTAAGATGGGGCTACTTGTCCATTAGGAAGTGGAATGAAACCGCTAATTCATTTTGTGTAGACTACAAAACAGCTGCCAGACAGTAATAATTTTCAGTCAGTGCTGACCTGGGGTAGATTTAACAAGTGACCTAGAAATGAAAAGCTCGGTAGGCAACTGCAAATCCCCCGAGTTATTTGAAAAGGCATGCTTCTAAAAGATTTAGAAATGTATAATTTAGTAAGGGACAGACAGTATGTTTTAATTAATATGCTTGTATTTTTCTAGGTCGGATTTTATTTTCCAGTTTAATTGATACTGTCATTTATATCAGTAAAGAATGGATGTAAAATACTACTTTGTAAGAATAGTTATGTTTTGTATCAACTTTGCATGAAATTAAATTAACTCATGAACAGGAAAGTGATACAGAATCAAACTCTTGGAGTGCATATTTACATTTATGAAAATGAGTGAAAATGCTAAGAGTAAATGCAGTGCATTTTGAAATCTTCGGTTGTCCCTGTCAGGGGAGGTACCCAGGACTGGGTAATGAGACTTGTTTCGGGGCAAGGGCATGGACAAAAAAGACTGACACTGTTAGGTTTTGAACAGACATGAATAACAGGGGGGTAAATTATAAAATACTGAATGGCCTAGAGAAAACAGAGGAGGAGCTTATTGTCTTCTAATTTTACAAGACTAAAATAAGGGGTCAGTCAATGAACTTAAAATAGTGGTGACCTATTGCTCCTTTGGCTGAGGAAGCCACACAGCTGGTGTGCCTGAGCACCGGTAGCAGAGGGAGGTCAGTGGTCAGTGGCCAGGCATGTTGTGTGTGCTGCTACAGTTTTCAGATCACTGAAGCTAAAAATGTACAGGGATTCCAGAAAGGAGAAGATACTTATATGAATATTGTATATATCCAGAGCTGTTACAATCAGTAGTATTTGCTTCCATAGTAAGAATTTTCAGGCAGAAAAGGGATAGATGACTATTCACTTCCTTTTTTTTTTTTTTTTTCCTGGCAGGGTTAATTTTCTGATGTTTTAGTTCCCTAAATTGGTTCATTGTGGAATTGGAGCCCATACAAGGGAAGTGGTGGGATTATATTGCTAGGATCAAGACTGACATTAGTGGGACAAGCCATAATATCTTCTTACCAGTAATGTGAAAATGCATTTTTAGAGATCCATGGAAAATATATTGTCTGACATGGGGGGAAAAGCAAAAGTCAACTGGGTGGGGGGAGGGAGCTGCTTTTTGTGCTGCTGGCCACTGTCAAATGAAGGATACTGTGTCATATGTGCTAGGGTCTAATGCAGTGTGGAAATTCCCATATTTCTATCGACATAAACCACAACATTTTGATTTACCTAGAGAGGAGCTACACTCCAGTCCTTGCTACATAGAACTTGTCAGTTGGGACTCCAGGGTTTTATTAATGGCTCTACCTTTCATGCACTGGATGGCTCCAGGCAAGCCATTTAACCACCACTGCATCAGCTTAATGCTTTTTAAAAAGAAGATAACAGTGTATGTACTTGAATCCAAGAAAACCTTGAATATTAGATGATCTCATATCATATGGTTCAGGTTAGGAAATATGCATAATAAGTTAATGTTTCTTAAGTTGTTGTTGTTGTTGGTTTTTTTGAAAAAACAAAACAAAACAAAAAAAACCCAAACCCAAACAACTTTGGTTTTGATCTCTTGAAAAAGGTGACCTCAAATTAACTTACATTGACTGGACAATACTGTGCCTAAGCGCAGAGGAGAAACTATTAGTGTAGCCTGCTTGGCCTGTCACAGATGCAAAGTTGCCTTACATTACCTCACATTTACTACAAGGCATTTCTCCCAAAGGCTGACCATGCACACCTTTTACCTCTACTAAATCAAGGTGATCTGTTGTCTTATTGCGTGTCTGTCATGGTACTATCTACTCATTTTCCGAAACTGTAATGCGTACAAAGTATTTTTCTTTTACTTCCAGCCAGCAAGAAACTTTGAGCCATACTGTTTTGGGCTGTTTGATGGAAATATTGAGTTTTGCAGTTTTCTCCATAGATGCTGAGGTTGTTGACCTCTATTGAAAGAGTTTGTGGGATAGCTGCTGAGCCATTTCTGTCTTCTGCACACCTAAATTTTGCTCTTGATGTTGACAGTTTCATAGTTCCAGTAGGATAGAGCTGTCATCAAGGGAAGTTGAGATCACACAACATGAAATGGTCCCTCATTTAAAAGACACTGAAGGAGAGTTTTGGACATGGAGAACAAAAATTTAACCTAACTGAATGCTCCAAAGAGAGGAATGAAGAGGACTGAACATGCAGATGATGATGGTCTTCCAGTGGTTTGCACTGGTTTGAAGATTTAATGAAATATGCTTCTGAACATTGATGACACATGTAGGCACAGAAAATTGGACTCCTCAGATCATTAGTCTATGAATTTCCATAGTAAACTTCTCATGAATTGGTGAAGAACAATTCTTTTACTGGTCAAGGTAGAAAAGGTTTTACTAGCCATGACTTCATAGATAGGACATACTACAGCTTTTACTTAGGTTTGTATTTTGGTTTTAGTATAGAATCTCTGCAATCCAAATAGAAATGTCTTTATCTGGGGTTAGAAGGAGTGTTTACCTGGACTAAGTTAACAAGCTAGGGGGGAATAAATTTGTAGCTTAGGCAGAAACTCCCTTTTTTGCAGTATACATCCAAACTGAAAGACTTCAGTATTAATACTGCCCATCTACAGTTGTCTGCAAGGTGGGTTACCTATCAGTTGGTTAGGGAAAAATTCTGAGGCTTCTCATTAAAAAGAAACGTGGGATATTCCCTCAAAAATATAAATGAATTAAAAAATAATGAGGACTGATAAACAGAGCAGGGCTTTGCAGAGTGAGGATTTTCAACTGGCATAAATTGACACAGAAATTTAGAAATGTGTGTCAGTCATCCAGGGTAACTGCTATGCACAACTTTAACATTTATTTCCCAGAAGCAGTGAGAAATCAGGGAAAGCAGTAAGAAACCTTAACTTCTAATTCACTGACCTGAAAACTGTAACTAGTTCTGTTATATTGTGATTAGTTAAGTACAGGGTGACAAAATACTTTAAATAAATATTGAGTATCAACTAACATTCAGATCTTTAGGTATTTATGGTGATATTTAGAATGCTGAATGACTACTAGATGCAGAACAGATTAAACAGAGGGTACACGATCTTGGGAAACTTTCAGTGCGTGAATTAATATACTCTGTAAAACTCCATTTTGCAGTTTATGGTAAATTATCTCGACATGAATAGCAATGTATTCAGAATATAGTTTAATGAACTGGACCATGGGTTAGCATCTCTTCTCTTAAACCCTAAATTAAGAAACATCAAAACAATGACTTCTGATAATCCCCTCAAATAAGGCTTAAATTCCTGAAGTGATTCCTTTGCTGAAGTAGCTGCTTTGTGTAACAATGAGCCTTATACAAAGGCTCCCTAGGGCAGGAAGATAGGCAGGATGCGGGCTTGAAAGTTTGCTGGCCCAGTCAAGATTTTTTATAGCCTTGGGCTACACAGCACCAGTTAATTTGGGGAACTGTTTAACTGACTTTTATTTATACAATATTCCTCTCTCTGTGTTTAATTGAAAGCTCTTGGCTATATCAGTTGGCATCACCGTAGCACTTCTAAAATAACTAGAAAGCTGAAATCAGTGAATCGGTGTTGCAGGTACAAGTATGGGCGAATAGAACGAAAACAAAGAAGTGAAATTGAGTTTTTGAGTAATTTTCCTTTTCCTCTTGCTATAGGTGGCATGATTTTTCTGCAAAGCAGTATCCACCTTCCACTGACTACTCAACACTGCAGCTCCACAGTAAAACCCCCTGTTCCTCCCCCTCAGTCCTCCATCCTGAGAAATCCCCTCCAACTTCACATTTCATTCTGAAAGCAGAAGGAACTACATGTGTTATACCAAAATGTTTTCTAAACGTCCAGTAATTAGTAAATGCATCTATATTGTTAAATGGATTTTTATATAGAACGGGGACCCAGTGAAGTCTTCTTTTGTTTGTGCTGTTCCCATGTTTGTATCTCTCAGAGTCTGTAAGAACGCACTAGAGCGTGATGTGTATAAGCATCTTTTGCAATGGAGAGTTACTTTATTTGGAACCTTACACCGCATGTGACCAGTGACCATTTTATGAACACTCTGCAACTTGAATACAGCAACTGACCAGTCAGGAGGGATGGCTCCTATCCTATGTGTCTAACTTAAGAGATTGTAGCTCAAATTGGAAATGAGGATGCAAAGTTAAAATGGAAAAAAAATGAGTAACATCTTACAAGAACATAGATAATATATTGTGTTTTATAAACATACAAACTAATAATTCTGATCTTTAACATAACTTCAATCTATTCTCTTGCTAAAAGGAGCTCAGTTGCATTCCTGAGAGTAGAGATTTGAAAGGGAGAGAAAGCTGCAGTGAACAGGTTCTACTTTCCTACCCTTAACAATTGCAGACCCACAGGCCTTGCTCATCTCTAAAAATAAAACCTTAACATGGTATCACAGGAGAGGAGAAAATCCCATCAACCTGCCACAGACGGCACCCCAGTTTCTGTGGTTCATGATGAGTATCTTTTGTTTCTTGACATATCAAAAGACAGTAGGTGACATCAATTGATCCCAAACCTCCTGCACACTACTCTGGTACCTTTTCTGGTTCTTACCTCAAGGCTTTCCTGTGTTTGGTTTTGACTTTATATGAAAACTGATTTGGATTTACCCCTTGAGCTGAGTATTTCTTGGTGTAATTTATATGGAAAATATTAATTTTTTTTTTCTCTGAACAACAGTAGAAACAAATTTCATACAATCAATTCTCTGTCAGAGAAATCTTTGTTCAAGTAACATTTCCTCTTTCCAAAAAGCTGCTTTTTTGCCTCTGTTTTTCAAAGGCATAAGAGGCATCTAGTCAAAAGCAATCCGCTTCCTTATGGGAACACATCCAGCCCAGTCTTCTCGCTGTATAACGCCTTCCTGCCACACTCTTACCTAGGAATGCTTTGAACAACATTACATGTCTATATGGTCGCAGCAGGTATTTTGAGCTCTAGCCTCTTCTCTGCTTTCATGGAGACTACAGAAGAAGTGAATGGTTTAATTGATCCATTTGCTTGGGTTCCTGCAGAATTTCAGTGATGAATATATATTGCAAAGCTAACTAGAATAATAACTAGTGCCTTCATTAACGTTGCTTGCAACCTGAATGGTTTGGTACTTTAGTTAGAGTTCCTTCAGTGTGGTAGTAAGCAGCATACGTGATCTCACACAAACCACCTGATTTCATATCTGTGAGATATGTCCCCAGAAATCTTAGCATCATACATAAGTGGATGCAGTGTGAATAAAAGCACAGCAGTTCAAGTAGTTTTTATGGAGCGGGTGCTCTCCTTTAAGCTACTAGATTGAGTAGAAGGAAGTAACTCAAGTCCAGAGAACTTGAATTCCACGACAATGCACACTTAGAAATAGATTCGGTGAGAGTACTTGCACAGCAAACTATACAACTAACGCAAGCTCCACAAGCAAATCTTTCTTTTTTTCTCTCTTATTTAAAGAAGAAGAAATTAAATTCAAAAAGTGGCACTGATCTTTACATAACTGAAAACTTCTGTAAAAGTTCGAGTTTTACAAAACCATCTGTATACCTACCGAAGCCGCCTGTTTGCTGCAAATGCTTGGGGATTTAGGACCAATGGTACAGTTTTCTATTCTGTTTCTTTTTTTGTGAAGTCATTGCCATATATTTTTTAAATGCTTAAGATAACTCAGCTTGTCTCTATGGTGGATAATGTGTTTTGAATCAACAGGTTTTCCTTTTTCTGACTTGGTAATGTTGACTTTACAACCTTCATGTTTAATCTACACAAGGCTTTTTTACATTTAATATTACATTTCACATACAGTCTAGGAAGTACGATCTTCTTGTGTACAGCACTTTAAGCTACGCTTTCTTTTTAATGCATTTGTTCTGTGAGCTATAGTATTCATGACTGCATCATTTATTGCATGCTTTATAGCAATTATTGCATTAACAATCGGAATAGCTAGTAGTTCCAGTGGGACAGCAAGAATAATGATGAATTAACAGAGAATGACATACACATTTTTTGTATCAAGAAAATTTTAAATAGTTAACTGTAGAGCTGTTTCAGTTAGAGGCAGCAAATGGGATGGTGCACAATAATTATGGAAGCAGGTAAGAGATTTCAGATATTGCAGGCCTAACGTGAGAACTCTGAATAAGAACCTACATTCCAGCAACATTTCCTATTGCAAGATTTCCAAGATTTTGATGAGAGCTCAGAACAAAAGCTGCTCTGTTCCTCCTGGGGTTTACGTCAACCGGTTGTCTTATTATTCCTGATACTTTGCCAATCATATTGTGCGCTTTGAGAAAGGGATGAAAAAGCAGCTTTTCTCCTTTAAAGAGATTTAAACTTCAGAATCTTATTACTGTGACTATTAATTGGAGAAGGGACAGGCTGAAATGCCAGCTATAGAGTACAGTTAAGGTACTGTTGACAACATTTTTACAAGGTTCCACATAATGGCATTTCTGTATGATGACCTTAAGGTTATAGATGTTCCCATAAATTTTAGATTATTTTTGTTTTTTAGTGGATAGGAGTGGAGTACAATGGATGGGAGGATGGGATTAGAAACAAATCCAATATGATGAACAATCTTTATTTTCTAGATTTATTCAATTTCTGTCATTTTGTAAATTCTGAGGGCTTGGACTTACAAACTTAGAACTATTTTTAACACATTTTTGATGCAAATATATTTAATTGGTTATTTGCAACAGCCTTAAACATTAAAACAGTGCAAAGAGGTGCAGTCTTCTATGCATTAACTGTGCTCAAAGAGAGTATGCCTAGGGGACTGAAGTCCCGGGAACTGCAGCTACTTTTGTTAGGGGAATGTGCTTTTATACTTGTATCTGTGGAATAGCTTTGTCTTAATAGAAAAGCATTATTTGTATTGGCATTGTATTGTGCTTATAAGTATCCTTTAACACAAATCTCACAGCGCTACAGAATAATTGAATTTGGAAACCTGTTCCCAGCTCTTGATCTGTATTTTAAAATTTCATTTCAAAACTAGTCCTGCAGTCTTTTTGCTAGGACATTTCCCCACAACATTTCCCACAGAGCAACTGGGATTCTGTCCACAGATGCACAGCTACAAACAGTCCTTAAATTAGTAATGTGTCGAGACAAATAGGCTACCAAGGAAAGCAGCAAGATTCCCTGGTAGACAAATGGCCTGTACACTGTACATCGACCACATTTGTTTCTTGTCCTAGAAGTTACGGATAAAACACATGTTTTGAAATGTTTGTCAAACAAAACAATAATCCTCTAACTTAATGGTAAAGAAGAGGTCAAGTGCCTTTCAAAAGTCTCCATCATTACTAGTTTTGCTTCTGTTTTCTGTGCTACTGGAGTGACTGAGAAATCTTGATCTATCCATAGGCCTTTGTTTGAGTTTCCCATAGGTTAAATTTCTCAGGATCTTGCCAGGTTATTTCATCATGGACTCAGTATTTTCTTGAAAGATATTTTTTGCAGTCATTAACTCACTTTCACTTAATCAAACCTTCTGTTTAAAGTCTTTTGGGGAATGAAACTCCACTGATTTCTTCCATTTTAAAAATTGGCTTTTTAAGCCACTTTTGATAGCAAAATTGCCACTGAACATGCTCAACACAAAGTAAGTAATTCTGGATTCAACTATATTTTCTTAACTAAAGGTTTCAGAATCGCATTTATTATTATCATTAATGCTACCAGTCTTGATTGTCCTATAAGGTCACAATTTGTAACAAAAAATGATATTTCAAAAGCTCAAATCCATGCATAACATAGCCTGAACCAGCGCCAACTGAAGTGGAGAAGCTTTCAGGGATTTTTGATCTGATGTGAGAAACTTGTTCTCAAATTTTCTGCATACGGGCATTTAGAATTGTTAATATTAGTATTATATTATCTGAGACATGCTTGAAATTCTAGCATTTTTAAGTGAGAAAACTATCAAGTATAACAAATGACTCAAAATGAACAAAAACTCAGTTTATGTCAATTTATTATATTTGGTTACTAGTACTGTCCACAGTCAGAAATGAAACTGAAAGCTGGCTCATGGGAGAAACAGTCATGTGGAGTCAAATCGCTTTTTCCCAGGACCTAAACCAAAACACACACTTAAATGCTGAACTATGAAGATAGTTTTCCCCAAGAAAAGCTCTGTGGCTAGCAGGAGGTGAGCCGGATCCACAGACCAGTAACAGAGCTGCAAATGTAGCCTTGGCCAAAGACACCATGGCAACTTCTTGCTGATTTATGACAGTGTTCTCAATAGCAGGTGCTTATTTCATACATATTCTCTCTTTATATATGTACTCACAGCTTCTTTTTTTCTGTAGAGACTGTATTCTTTTATAATATTCCTTTTCTATGTAACATATAGCAAGATACCTCTTAATTAAGGAGGTAAGATTCTGATAACTATACAAAATAGATTGTTTTACTATATCTCATATACCAAATACCCATAAGGATCAACAAAAATTAAACAAATCTCAGTGGGGTGCTGTGCCCCACCAGTAGTCACAAGGCTGATGTTTACGTAGCTGATGGCAAAATTATGTATGTAAGACAATGATTAACAGAATTCTAAGCATAACCAAAGTTTTGGTATTATACTTTTCAAATCTTTACATTCTTGTATAAAATACTAGAAGCAAGCAAATAAATTGGTTTATTACTGCAATAAATTAACCTAAAAGAAAGACTTAGAAGCCGTGGGTCTGAATCATAATGTTGGTATTAATGACACAGGAAGGTGGTGTTCCTTGTGTAATACTGCAAGTTTCTAAAATATGAAATGTCATGCTTGCTCTATATTTCATAGATAGGAGATAAATGGAACTACATGGCATGAAATATGAGGGACTAACAGAATCTGTTACAAGCACTTTGTAAAATTATAAAGGTTAAAAAATGTTATCACAGTAGAGAAGATTAATCATAATTAAATCTAGGGAAAATGAGTTATGTGCAGAGTTTATTTCATTACATTGACCTTTTTATCATACACTACTTAAAATGTGTTGTTGAGGACTGGCAGAGGGCATGTTGCAGCAAACAAGATCAAAGGGAAAGGTTTTGCTTTGAGACCTTATTCAGTAGAGAGAAAGTGTATTAATGGTATTGAACTCTTATGTAGCATTTTATTTTCATATATCCAAATGCTCTGAGAAGTAAACCATTATCTCTGGTTTACAGATTATGAGACAGAGGCACAGAGATTTACCTGATAGTGTCATATTGAAGATTATGAGGTCGGGAACACAACCGAGAGGAAACTCTAGATCTCTTTAACTCCATCTCAGGACAAGACAAAAGGTACCTATTTTTATATATTTAAGTGGCTACATTAACTATCATTATGTGACTCTCTCCAAAAATAAATGCAGTTATTTCTTGATTGCATAGCAATCTTTTATGTTGTAAATGTTGATAGAATTAATTATATTGGTACAATTAACAACAGGCAATTTTACTTAAGCAGTAAGCCAGGTTACATTGAGTTTGATAGCAGTCTTTAGGGGACTGCTGGTATGGGGTCAAGTAAACCTCCTCCTCCTATTTTTGTTATTATTATAGTTACTTTTTGTTTGGGTAGTGTCTGCAATGTTCTGGGCAATTTCCCAACATAAAAGAAGGCAATATTTCCTTCCCTAAGAGGTTACATGATAAAAAAACAGACAAAAAGATAAAGAGTAGAAAAGGTCAGAATAGAAACCATTAGTGTTTTAGCATCTTGTCACATTTAGTGAGTTTACGGAGTCACTGAGTAATCTCCAAGAATCCCAGTCTGGCCATAATCAACCTAAAAGAAGGATCACCCCATTTTTAATAATTTAACATGTTTGTGTGCACATGACTGTTGCCCATTCTTAAGAAAGTAATCTTTTTTGCCCAAGCTGTTGATTTGGGAGGGTACCATGCAAAACCTAATGTTTAAATAGAGTTTAGGTTTACAACTCCTACTGATGGTGAACCACTCTTATGTGCTGCTCTGTGTGTAGAAATTCTGTAAGCTATACATACTGAGTGGTTTTTTTAAATGTATGAATGGGGGCTAATGTATTAAAAATACAAATCAATGCACAGAGGTAAAGCTACACATACAAGCAATAATTAATGACCCAGTTAATAATAACACTACAAAAGAATAGCACATTAAGAAGTCAAATATTACAGAGATTAGTAATTGGACAGATTGTGTAAGGCTTTTAAGTCCTCAGTTCAAATTGAGTTTAGGTCTGTGTCAACCAAATGTTACTGTTTGTTTGTCACAAGTCCTGTAATAAAGATAGTTGCTTGTCTTAATTTGTATACCTACATCATGAAAATTATGACTGCAATAAAAATCTTGTTTTAACAGACTTTATAGATGCCCTTACTTACTGTTGACTGCATGTGGAGACTTGGAAACTCTTAATAATTTGGGGGATTCCACCTGCACATGGACTTCATCAGATGGGTTACCATCCTTACACGCACTGTATTTAGATTTAAAAAAAAGTGTGTTTATAAAATGCAAGCATCAGAACAGGGCCAAAAAGTACAGCAATTACACTTCTGAGCTTAATGTTTTTTGGAAATTCAGAACTCAGCCAAATGTTTTGATATTATTAATTAATTTCTTTTTATCTAGGATGATGTTAGTTATCCATATTACCTGTCTGTTCTCTAATGTAAACAATAAACCTCTTCATAATGGTATAAGTTAATTAGAGCAACCTATTTTTTCCGCATTATTCTATTGCTGTATCTTTAGCTGCCATAAAAGATACACTTTCTCTTGTTACAACATACATTAGATGATAGATAAAACCAGAAGCAGCAAGAAATAAACATCAGAAAGGAACAGTATGCTTATTATCACAATACCGCACAGATAAAATCTAACAAACATGAAGAACTGGAAAAGGTGAAAGAACATCTTCCTAATTGCTTTACAAGCAGGGTTAGCAAAAAAAAACCTGATAAAAAAATTACAAGTTAAAAACTCCAATGCCAGCTCAAAAATGCATAAAAATATAAAACAATGAAGTAAGAAAAATAGTAAAGAAAAATGAAAAGGAAAATGACAACATTTTAATGATGACTTTTTCCTTGGATTATGTTTCTCATGTGAGCTAAGTATTTGTAGATTTGAAATACATTTCTCAAAATGAGTGTTTTGCTGTAATTTGTTTCATTTTAACTGTTCACTTCTTATACGTTAGTGTCTGTATAGACTAGGGGTTTTTCTAAACTGGAATGAAAATTGTTCTTTTAAAATACTGTATTTGCCTATAACAGACTGCCAGTTTTTTTGTAGTATCTTACTTCTTGCTCAGTTATTAATAATTTTTTTTTCAATTCACTTTCTGTCTAACGCTGGGGTTTCGCAAAGAATTTATGCGAGGGTTAACTGCAGATTGTCACTGAAAGGGGTGTTTTCAACTCTTTAGAAACTGGCTGGAAACTAAGTATTTTCGGTGTGAGTTTTCAGTAGGATCAGTGAACTGATCTTGTTTATCCTTTGGCTGTATGATCTCTAGAGCCCACACAAGGGAAGTGGTGGGAACACGCAGCTGGAGATAAAAGGAAGTTGGATTGCCCTGTTCGGGAGCAGTGCAGTCTTAGATCAGCTTAAATTGACTGTGAAATCTCACTTTTAGTAGAGGGGGAAATTTGCTGATTTACAGAGCAAGAACATTTGCACTAATGTCTGATTTCTCTCTTACGTGGGTTTGAATTTACAGTAACTTTATTGAAGTGAGTAGACAAAATCATAGGGACATGCTAGGAATATTTTTTAAATTAGGAAAATTAGTATACCCATCAGAAGAAACAAGTTAATTTGTTCAGTAATATATAAAACAGCTTTTTGAGTCCTTTCATTTCAGCTTTTACAGGATTCCCATTTATGCCCAGGTTCTGATGGGGCTGTGGGATCTGCTCAGGCTGACTTCCCCCTTAATCCATTTACTTGAAAAATCAGAAAACAAACATGGAAATGTGTTTAGTGACTTTCCCAATGCCAGCCTGTAGATGTGTCAAAACGGATTGTCTCATAACGGTTCTGTCTGTCCTTTGCTGACTCGTCTTTGCCATAGAAATTTGTTGTTGGAGATGAACATTACCGTATTTTTTATTTCAGTAGATAGGTCTTACTGACTTACTGTCAGAGCACAGGGGCACTAATAGCCCTTAATGGCCTTTACCAGCCTTCATGGGACCTCTGCCACCCCACCCATGCCACAGAATCCTATTTCAGCCTCCCCAGGGCCATCGGTCCTCGCACCGGTGATGCTGTAAGGTACTTGCCTCCAGCCCCACCACAGCCCTGCGCTGCCCAGCCATGGGCACCGCCGAGCCTTGTCCACTCGTGGGCTGATGTCCCCGCCTGGCCTTGCTCCTTGCCTCCATCACACATTCGCCTGGTGCTCTGGGATGTCCCCAGCTGCTGCCCAGCCTGTCCCACTCCCTCATGCGGATGGTGAGACAGGCCCTGGCTGGTGCTTTTAAGTAATTTTAACTGTTGTAAAGCAGGCAGCGGTTTCAGCTGTTCAACTGTATCATAAATCAATATCAATCACAGAAAAAAATGGATATTCTGCTGTTTGTCCCTTGTTTTTTAATTTTGCCATCTCACGCTTCTTCTGGGGAGATCGGTTTTCATAGTAATAATTTTGCATAAAACTAAATGTATATTTATTACATTTATTAAATGTGCCCCAAATTACCATTGGCCCATCAATAACTATCTGATACAACTATTTCTAGTGGAAAAGAAATTAAATTGATAAGTGGGCAATCTTTGTGCTCAGTAAAGTTTAATATTTAATGAAATTATTGAAATGTTCTAACTGTGGTATTGGTTTTCTTATTAAAAGGTACTGTTGGAAGCATAATTTATGCTATTTTGATTGGGTTTCTCTTTACAGCGAAAATATATTTGTACACTTTACCTTAGAAAAGATTTTGCACAACATTGATATTTCACATAGATGTCTACCTTGAGTAGCCTGCGATTTCTTATTGTTGTTAAATGGGGGAAAGTTCTTTGTCTGTCACTCATCTTCGAAACAGAAGCAACACTTGAGTGAGAGCTTCCCTGTCACCTTCTCCTGTCTCCTTTTGTTTATCTGACACCATCGTGAGACATTTGGAACCCTCCAGCTCAATATAAAACATTTGCTTGGCAGGTTGGGCCTTCTCTTCCTTTGATGGATACAGCACATGTGAAGAAGAGTTGTTGGACACTTCTGATCTTGTCCTATATTCCTGGGGAGCTTAGCTTTTCTGATCTAACAACTTATAAAAATTCTTCTCCATGTCCTCGAGAAAGAGCAGCTCCAAACTCTGTCTGCTGAAAGCATTTCGGTCTCAAATCAGAGCAAAATAACATACTGCTGCTGTTGTCTAAGCATTGTTAAATGTGCACATTTCTGCACATTCTCTCTGTTTTCTGAGTGGTCTTTGCTGGGATTTGAAGCCAGCTGTGAAGCGTGCTTTGTGCTGTACCTATGCCCAGGAATAGTCCATTCCATTTCAGATACAACAGCAGAAGCAAGACCTTCACTGTTTTCTGTAGTTAATAAAGATTATTTTTTGAATGTTTACACAATTTCATTATGAGGAAGGTTACAGAGAGAAATAAAATAAGGAAGAATATTTGAGGTCAAAAACTTCAGAAAATTCAGTGGTGCATATATATACTTGGATGTTTATTCATTTTACGTAAGGGAAAAAGTTGGACAAAGATGCTCAATTCATTAAAAATGCCATCAGATTTTATTTTCATCATGATTTATACAGATGCACACCTAAAACTTCCACTGTTGTTGTTCAGGGCCTGGAAAAGTACCTATTCCCATTATTTTGAGTAGGCAAATCTCTATCTGGCCTCTTGCAAATCACTTTTTTCTACTGTAAAGATTCACATTTTGCCTGAGACTATTCTTCAAGCTATATGTAGCAGAACTGCTGTGATCCTAGTTCACGGAGAGCAGCATTTTGAGAGACTGGGGAACATAGCAGTGAAATGCACTCAGAGCTTGTTTGCACATCTGCTAGTTATTGAATCGCTCCATTCGGTCAAGTGATGGACAGGCATGTTTTTATAGTTTGAAGATGCTGGGTTCAAATCGTGCTGGCTCGTGGAAAAAAGCATGTGATTTTCCTTAGGAATCAAAAAGGGGGCTGTCTACCCGGTTAGCACTGTCCTGCATGGGAAGTGTGCTGAGGCTTTCTTACAGGAGTCTGCAGGGACTTGGGTGTTGAGGTGGGAAGACTGGGCGCAGATGACATTTTCTTGCCACTGAACGGGCCAAGACTTCTAGTGAGAAGCAACTGCAAGTGGCCTGACAGAGTTGTCTGCTGCACCCGCTGACTTTGTGGCTTGAAATCTGAACTTGCTGTCGAGATGGGATTTGTTTTGATAGTTTGTACGTTAGAGACAGCAGAGTAATATTAATTGCTTGTTTGAATACCACAACAGCTGACGGCCACCAATGGCCTGAAGTAAGTCTATGTAAATACATGTGCATGTATATGTATAAATAATAAACACCACTGTATGTGCATGCTTGAAGATAGATCATAAATCTTACTATAATGATGTAACTATCTGTATGTGGTATCTTAGTGTGTACGTATATATGCAAAAGCCTGCCCTTAACTAGACAATAATTCTGAAGCCATCTAAGCCATCCTGCTCATGTATGAGAGGAAATCACACTTTTCTATTCATATATGCATATTCTATATGCAAGGACTGCAAACCTCTAAGACAATTTTAGTAACAAATAGATCTAGAATCTATCTGTGTTCCTATCAGTACTGAACCAAGACTCTTTGCAGTGTAATGTTGGTACAACATTTACCGTTGTTATATGTCCTATGCACTTAGTATGTACAGATCTCTGGAATTACAAAATCAAGATTAGAAAATGCTGAAAATACTAGAATAGAATTAGAATTCCTAATTTATGTAGCAAAAAGCTTTTTTTTTTGTTTGTTTTCCTGAAGTGATGTTTAGTAACCTATCATCACAATTGAACACAGAGGACAATAATTATTTTCCCTTCCTAAACACTTATAATCTCTTTATGCCAAACGAGGTAAGGTACAGAACATTCTGTGTTAAATCTCACTGATCTAATCTGGGACACAGATAAGGCTTATTTGACTGATTCTGTAAACCTTCACTATGAAGAGGAAAGATGAGTCTGAGGAGAAGAATGAGCAAATTGAAATTGCAAATTCAGGAAACAGTATTGCAACTTAAATTACTTGAGTGAGGAAACAAATTGAAGCTGTGTCACAATTTAGGTTGCAAAATACAAAAACACCAAAAATAAGTAAGAATAAACCTGTCATTAAATCCATTTATCCATTTTGACAATTCCTTTTATTCCCCCCCCAAGACTGTAGACTTTTTTACCTTAAGTAGAATTGTGTAGAAGAAATGTTTAAAGCACTGTAAATAAATCAGAAAAGTTTTATAGAAACCATAGAAACTCTACCAATTACATTTATTGAAGAATACAAATCTAGCATTTAATTAAGATAAACTAGGTTGCACTGAATGCTTTACTGAGATATTTTCCAGCATATTCATTTACCTGAATGCTGTGCAACAGATGTGGTGGTAGCCACAAAATTCTGACCTAGATCTTCAATTTGTTTCACATTTTAAGCTCAGCCTGAACACTTGGAGCCTTAAAATGATTGCTAGTGTTTGAATATCCAACTTAAGAATACTATGTTTGGTTTTCAGAGATTTGCACATCTGTATTTTCACTACAGATCAATGTACATGTAGGTACAGGTTTATCTCGTGCTTGAAACTGGCTCACTACTGCCTTGTGTTTCTCCACCACGCTATTGCATCACAGAACAATGCGGCTCAGTAGCTGTCCTAGCAAAATTAATAGCAAATGGTGGCAGTAAAATTGCCTTTGAGGAGCAGGTCCATCATCTTAAGATTAGTATGCAAAGTTTCAGAATGCAAAATGCTAGATTATCTTCAAAGTGCAGACCCTGTCCTAGGGGCCTCTTAATTTTTAATTTACAAAATATTGATGACAATGGGAACTTCACTCACTATTATTGTAGTTTTTGCCTTTCCTTGAAGTGCTTTGACACCTATTGTGAATAAAATTGTTAATAATGATGGTGGCATGTGATAATGGCCTCTGTGTAATCCAGTAACTATTAGCAGAAAGAAAGCTTTTGGAAAGCTTCTGGATTCACGTGGTTTGCAGTATTGGCAGCTGTCAGGTGAATTAACAGTACTTTTCTAGGGTTTCAAATGTTAAAACCTTCTTTTTATATATACAGAAATTGCCAAAACTAAGATGAAAAGAGGTATTCAATAAAAAGGAAACTTTTTAAAAAATCCTGTATTTTATTTCAGTCTTTCCTGTTTAAGTTTTCCCTTTCTCTTATGGTGTAATTTAAAAGAGTTTTTCCACATGCTTAAATAGAAATTAATTCCACAAGACATATTGTGTATGTATGTGCTGAAGCCCCCTTGGCTTCAGTAGGTCATTAGCGCATATGTAAGCTGAGCACTGACTTGGTTCAGAATTTTAGAAAGATTGCCGCTCTTTTAATAGGGTATAATATTTTTTAGATTCTTTGCAATAAGGAAGGCAAGGGAATAAACAGAAGAAGTTGGAAAGCAAAAAGGCAAACAAGATGAAAAAGGAACTTCAGAGAAAAAAGTCCTCTGAGCAAGATTTGTGGAAAATACCAATGTTGTTTGTGTGGTAAAATAAAGTATTAGGTCAGCTGTGATCTATTGCGGATGTGTGACAACAAAAACCTTACCTTCTCAGAAAACTTTGCATCTGCAGACTATAGTGCCTTTAGTTCTGCAGAGAAAAAGTATTTTATACAGGATATATAAGGTGCAGTTGATCTTAACCCTTTTGTCTCTATAGACAAAATGAGGATAATAGTTGTTCTTGGAGAGAGAGGCAGAAATTACCTTTCAAATTTTTGAGCACAAGGCTACGGGACAGATCACAGCAAATGGAAGCTGGTTACAGAACACAAGGATGCAGAGTCATAAAATTAAGTTGGAATATATAGCTGGTGATTAGATAGATTACCTTGGCAGGAGTCTAGGGGTGAATTATATTCCCAGGGGAATTAAATGTAGATGAAATGAAATGAAAAACTCCCATTATTTCCTGCAGAGTGGAATTAGGAAAAATTGAGTGTAACTGCTGCAACACTGGTGCAGAGTCAAGCTCCTGCTTTTAGGGATCTGTGTAGATCTAGATCATGGCTCCGGCAACCTCCAGCTGTTCTGATGTAAATCTTTCAGGACTCCATTTACTTCAGTGGCGTTATTCCTGATTTGCAGAGCTAGCACCCATGCTAGGTGTTAGACTTTCTTCCGTACTGGCTTAGTCTGTCTCTAAAATGAAAACCTCACTAAGCTGCTGGCAAATATACTTGTCTGTATCCAGTTTGTGTAGAAATGGGGTCCCCAGAAAGTAACAGCGACAGACCAGGTATAGTTGCTGGGGACATTGTTGGGGAGCTCTGATGCGAACAGGATGTGATATGTTTCTGGATGGGCTCTGTAAAGACTTGCTATAAGCCCGTGGAAGACTCTAGGGATCAAAAGTGCCGAAAAGCAGGTCCCTAGAGAAGTAAAAAGTGCTTTATGAGAGAGTGTCAGAGGACCAGAAAAAAGTGCCTGAGGGAGCAGTGTCCTGGGAGCTGAGAGGAAACTAAAATCAAGGCTTAGGAAACCAAAGAATAAAGATAATCAAAACCCAGGGCTTTTGAATGGACTAGTTAACAGAACCTCGGGGAGTTAGGCATCCTGTTAGAGTTAGTGTTCAGTTTATAGTGTGCATATAGTGTTTATGAAAATGTATGCGGAAGGATTAGCTCTTTGGAACACTGTTGGTAATTTATTAACAATTCTTTGCTCTGTTTCTCTATAAACATTTATATTATCGGTTCTTTTACATTTTATGCCTCACAATGACATTTGGCTTTGCCAAATGTATCTCAGAGGAACTTTATTATTTTTGTATTGTTTGTGGTATGAGCATGAACTTTGACTTCCTGCCTTCCAATTTAGTTTGGTGTCTAGCTTTTTTCTGTCTGGGTCACTCATGTTACAGCTGGAGCTTCCTGTTTTCAAACCCATATCAGCCAACCATGTAAACCTGAGGGTCAGCTCGTTCAGAAATGATGCATGATTCCAGTCACTTGTTTGCTGAAATAAATTAGATTTACGTAATGAAAGCTGTCAGGTGCTGTATCAATCTTCTGCACTAGTCAAAGTACTTCCTTATTTACAATTCTTGTTTCTTGATGCGCAACTCAGACGCTTAAAAATACTTACAGTATTTCACTTAGAGGACAACTGACAGCTTCTTGCAGACAAAACTCCTATTGAATTTTGTGAGCCTGATATAAAAAGTCATTAATAATGAAAATTTCATTTGGAGGCAAAGGGTATTCTGTGTCTAAAATCTTGGGTGAAAGAGTAATTATTTGGGTCTAATTGCATACTCTATATCTGCAAGTAAGGATGTCCATCTGTGTATGTGTATTACCCCCTCTATCTGGAAGAGGAAGGGAGAGTGGAGGGACACCCCTTGATCCACACTATCCTGAACTCTAGGGCTTCCAAGAGAGGAAATAGGAAGTGCTGTGTCCCGACTCTAAAAAGAAACTCCATAGTTTCTGTAAGGATGACTCTGATGGGTCAGTGTGAGCTCCCCTGATCCATTTCTGCAAAAGTGGAAATGCCAGGTTAGATGGTGTTTTAGAGAAAGGGTCCCCGCAGGGGGCTTGTCTGGAGATTTGTTCACTTTGTGCTATGCTGGGGGTTCTGGAAGGCAAGGCACTTTGCCTCGTTGTTGGCCGAGAGCGCTAGATTTTCTCAAAGTAGCTTTCTGATGCTATTATTTCTAAAATAACAGCAGCGTTGCCAACCGCAAGTGTAAGCTTCTCCTCCCTTGCACAGTCAGCCTTCAAAGCATCATGAGATTTGCTTAAATCATGAGAATCTGAAGCTGCCATACTTACGAAGTTCTTTTTATTTGACTTCTTGTTTTTGCGTCTTCAGGATACACCCAAGTCACACGGGCAAGCTTTCCTCCAAAAAGGTCACATGCTGATGCAGTATTACATCAGCTGAGGACTGGAGAAAAACATGTAGATTTGTTAGGTGCAATAAAATCCTGAGAGTTAGCAACACTATAGTAGATGGACTGCAATGAAAACTGGCGTGCTCTTCCTTTTCTGATTCAGCATGAGTTCTGAATTACTTTTATTAAATCTGAAGTCTGTTTATTCTGCAGCAAAAGAAAGTAGGTATTCATCTGTTTTGTGTTGCTTTACCAATTAGTTCCCCAGAAGAGATGATTACTAATTTAAAAAGAAAAAGCATGTGGAACAATTAGGTGTTGCTTTTATTTACAATTAAGGAACCTTTGCAGAGGCCTAACAATGTAAAATGGCCATTAATTGCATTGAAATTACATTTAAGCTACAGCAATGTAAGAAGAGTAATTTCCACTGAATTTTCTTTCCATTTAGGGTTTCTGATCACAGCTGAGGAGCTGTCTACGTTTGGCCAACTATTTTGCCTGAGCAAAATGTGTATACCTTCTTCACACCTGAGATACTCATTGCCAATACAGTTTCTCCTAATGAGTGTACTTATGTCTCTTGTGTTTTTTAAAGCTGAATTTATCTGATAGATAATAATATGATGTGAGTTTCCACTCAGACAAATTCAGATTGTCAAAGCAAATGTTGCACTGAGAGTGTGAGTAGTACTAATGGAAATAACTGGGTCACAGGTGACCATGAGGGGAATCAGAAAATTAACATTTTCTTTTACTTCATATTCATTTTATATAATGGAGAGCTTTGTGCATCTTTGAGTTGGCCACTGGCACCTCAAATCTGACTTTTATATTTTTATATTCATAACTCGCAAATTCCAACAGCTTTCCTACCAGTTCACTTTGTTTTTGTGAATTTAGAAGAATTTATAAAGTTGAACTTTAACTTGTAACTTTTAAAAGAGGGTGTGTTGGTAGCAGGTGTAGGGTACTGCCATGTTCAAGTTCTCCATGAGTGGAAGTGGTGGTGGTTTGTTCTAGAGAGGCTCAGGTATTCCGCTCATCCCTGGAGGCCCTTCCCACCATGCATTAAGCCAGGTGCGTTGTGTCTGTTATGCAAGGCTCGTGTTCTCTCTCAGCGTGATCCCTGGGAGAAAGCGTGCACACAGTGAGGTCATCTGCCAAGCTTTTAATACGCAAACATATGCATATATCCATACACACACATACACAAACACCAAGAGAGATGCGGGCACACATAGGTATGCACGGTGATCTTTCTTTGTTTTAGAGAAAACAAAGTCAGACAAGTGCAACATAAACGCGGAGAAGACAGCACATTATCCTTCTTGAGGGAATTACTTCTGAAGGCCTGTGTCACCAATTCAGAATATTCTTACTCTAGTACAGATGAGTAAGTGTCCTGATTATGATCAAGTTCTGAGGTTTCTAAGCAATGAAATTGTCAACCACGGTCTTACCCTAAAGGTGTATAAAATAATTCATACATCTTCCTAGCAAATTGGGGAGCACCAGATGATTAAAATAAATGGTCTTGAACTTTATTCATCATTCTACTGGACGTCAAGGTAGGACATGATTAATACCTTCATGACAGTCTGTGTTTCAGACACCATGTGTTGCTATATTTTGAATTGTTAGCATTGCCGGAGGGTCAGCACCTTCATACTCAATGTACTGCATTGTTATAATCTAGTTGGTAGGTGACAAAAAGCAGCCTCTTGGGTCTGATCCTAGAGGACGATCACATAGGGTGTATCTATATTTAGTGCACCGGAGGCGTTCTTTTTAGTTGTGGGTTTTCTGTGTCTGTATTTGAGTGGTGCAGTCTAGAGTCTCTGCACTACCGGCACACAGGAAGCAGTTTCACAACCGATGGAAACCAAGGTTAGCTTCCACACCAAGCAACGTGCAGGGAGCAATGCTTACAATGTGGATGCAAAGTACCTCCTCAAGAGAAAAGTGCATCTCCTCTGAGGACGGCCCCCCACCCGTTTGCTTTCTGTATGTGGGATTTTGTTAGTAACAGGAACATCACGGTGGTGATAGGATTGATGAATTCAGGGCTGACTACAGTCCAGCTTATAGGTAGGTGCCAAAGTGTTCCTAGGTCTTTACCTTCGGACAGCTTTTTAAGGAGAGTTTACTAAATGCTTGTCAGGATCAAAGGTAAGGGTCTGGCAGAGTCAAGGCAGTAAGAGCTAGACCGGCCAAAATGTATGTCTATTTGTAGGGGATAGGACTCAGTGAGACTTACATTCTGTTATGGGATACATGTAACTATTGTATCCCGTAACGGAAATTGTTATTCTCAAATGGGAAAGTCTGTAACCTCTCCACGATCACCTGGCACTATTGCCATGTAAGACATTAAACAGCCATAGAGGTCTGGCCAGTATAGCATTCAAATGGTTACCAAGGCTGACACCACTGATGAACAAATTAGGAGTCCCTTGTTTATTCTCTTGTAACACATGCATTTTTCTTAGAGGTATTCAGCAGCATTTGTACTAGCAATAGTGTTTCATTTAAATTAACACTGTAATTGATTAATTACATAAAGTATACCTTAGCTCTCTAGACTGTTGCAGAACTTGCATTGATTGGATTCCATATCTTCCTTTTATTTCGGTATTATAGTGGTCTCCCATGCAAGTTAAGTTTCAGCCCTTGCCTAATTAAAGCTCAAATTTATTAACTCAGGCAAGATGTTCAAGAAATTGGGACCTTCAAGCTGCAGTGGTAATTTCCTAATGCTCCCACCTTACTACAGTAGAAATTATATATACTCTTAATTTTCCCTTCAGGAATCCTCAGTAACCTGTATGAGCTCTCTAACTCTGCCATGAAGTTTCATTTGTATCTGTGGTGATTATTTGAAACATTGAGTCTTGCTTGTAATTCAGCTAGCTTAGGCTTCTCCTATGTTGTGATTTTACCTAACAGTAATACAGCTTCTCCAGGTACCAAATGAATAAAAGCATGAGCTCCAGTGGCTGCAGGAAATGTTCTGTGGTTAAATATCTGTGTTTGTTTGTTTCTGTCTTCAGAGATTACACGTGATAACAAAGATTTAAAAAAAAACCCCTTTCCTTGTTTCTTGGATAAGCACAAGAATGGCAAGGGACGGATATTTGAAGGGGATGAGAAATGAAAATAACAGTACTAGGTAGCACCTGGTTCTGCTTGTTGATTTAACCCCACTTGAAATCCAGCACTTGACTACAGAAAGCCTGCTGCCAGCTGAATTTCTACTTAAGACAGATTCTCTACTAACTTCCTCATATTCAGTTCATGTGAGGAGGGAAGACAGCTGGAACTTGTGCGGTTTACTGAGTAGACAAGTGCCGTGTGCTGGAGCCGGGCAGTATCCTGGATTTAATCTGGGCTCAAGATTCTGACTCATTATGTGACCCTGAGCAAATCATTTGACCTTCTTGATCTTCTGCCAGCTCAGATGGAAAATTAGGTAAAAAGCAAAGACTGCAGTGGAAATTTCGTTCTGTAACTGAACTGGATAGATGAAATGAAATGAGTAAACGTACAGGTGTTTCCCTGCACTTACACTATTGATATCAATGGGAGCCATAGCAGGATTTAAACAAAAGGCAGAAAACAGCAAATATTTGGCATTTTTTCTGGCTGAACATCGTCTTTCATAATATGTAGCTTCACTGGAAACAACCTGTTACAAATATGTTAAAATACAGCAGTTCAATGTGCTGTGATTACTAAGGTGCCATCCACGAGGAACGTGATGGACTGTGATAGTCACAATCATTTTTTCTGCTCTTATATTTCTCCTTGGCCCTTGGCTTTAGCACGGCCTTTGATAGCACTCACTTCCACTTGTCCTGCCTTGAACAGAAGAGCTGTAGAAGTTCATAAACCACTCTGGAAGATTCTACACAATGGGTAGAACTGGTTCTCACTGTCAGAATCGCAGGGCCTTATTCCTACTTCTACCACTATCTCACACCGGGCCTCTGTTTTTATCTTACCTATCTATACAATGTTTGCAATGAGACGTTCTCCAATATATTGAAATTAGCGGTACTTGGAAATCCTAGAATCAAATACCCAATTAAAACAAACAAAGGGTTTTTTTGTTTTGAAAAAAAATTAGTTACTTTTAAAAGTATGATGAAAGCAATGGCTGTGATAATGTTCAGATTGGGTTTTTAGTGCCTTCAGGAGGGAAGATCAGAGAAAGACATGGTACAACTAAAAAAAGAAGGAGATAAAGTACGTGGTATAGCCTGAGCAGGAATTGAAAACAGATAAAAAGAAAAGTTTTACGTTATATTCCTTCTCCACCCACGTTCCCAAAGCTCCTTTAAAAATTGACATTCTGGAAAAAATTGTTACAGTTTTGGTTACATCACAGGACACTCGATCAAGCTTGTTATGATGTCACCACAGCCGCAAAATTATTTCAAGTCTTATTACTCACATTGTTTTTATAGTTTTTCATTATGTATAACTGTTACATTAAAAACTGTAAACACCAACTGTAAGTTTGTTTGACCTTCCACTAAGAATTCAAGAGTGTCTGACTTAGTCCCAGTTGTAGTTTTATTGCATTGTTTTATTTTTATTACCGTGCTATGGAAAACATGTTCGTATCACTGAAATCCATCTGAGAGAGATCTTATTACCTGCAAAAATGTTTTTTTTGATCTTTATACATCAAAGGAAATCCTTTTCAAGTCTACAATTGGTTTAGCGCCAGCCATGTGAATGCCACTTTTATACTTGTTTTCTAAGAATGGCTATGTCAGAAAACCCCTCTTTCTCAATGCCTTTTAGTTTACAATTTTTTTGTTTTTTTTCTGTTTAAAAATGTATAACTATACATTAATTATATTTCTTTTCCACCAGTGCAAAGCAGACTCCAGCCATCAATGCCTTAAAGCACTAACTGTGAGTTAAGGAAATTTTATTTGCATTGTTATTAAGTCTGGGATATTTTCCCTATTTAGCATTAAGGAATTGTTCTCATGTCTTTTTTCCAGTTGGAATGTGAGCCTGAACTTATTTTGAGTTTTTTGGCTCTGAACATCTATTGTCTCTGGTGGACTTCAGCCTGATGCAAACTACCTACAATATAGGCGAGATAAAATCTGAACCTCGAACTAAATCCTATCCTGCATAAACTCCTGTCTTTGAAATAGAAGTAAAACTTTCATCTGAGCTTCTGAGAGGCGTGTTTGGAAACAGGATTGAGATCTGAATTTCATGGCCTGATCCTGTCTTGCTGATTTGAATTGTCCTATAGTTACACTAAAGTTATTTTGATTAGGGTAGTAAAGGAAACTGTTTCTGATTCAGTCTGATTCATCATGCCCAGACTTCTTTCTCATGACTGATTAAACAAAACACCATTTATTGTGTGTGCCGGTTACTATGGTAACCAGAAACACAACATCAATGAAACTGATTAGAAATTGTGATTCTTTATATTCAGAAACATATCTTTTGTGTGGAGACTTTCTTATAAGTTTGGATTCATGAGTTAGCTTTGGGAAAGCAATCTCTAAATTTGCTCCCACAAATATCTATGGACATAGGTGCACACTAGTAATCTGTATGTGCAAATTAGCTTTTTCAGAAGAAGCAAACAAAGGCAAATCATTTGTTTAAGATGGGGATCTGGGAAGCCTGAGTTCTTTCCCAGATTCAACCACAAACATCTTGTTTGGCCTTGGACCTTGTCACATAAAGAATTTTTTTTAAAAGGCCCATACTTTTGGGCAGTTCTGTTTTGAGGCACAATAGGTACCTTAAGCCTGTTTTTTTCAGATATTCTGTATATCTGTGATTTGAATTGTCATCTGTGAGAAACTTTAGTTGTTTCCCACTCTAAAAAATCATGTCTTAATGCAAGGCAATATATCATAAATACTTTGTTTTCATGTAATAGCCCACCGTGCGGAACATTTTTTCACTTCCCTTTTCTGGTCCATTGATGAGTTTTTCTTAAAATAAGAAGGAAGTTGTTGTTTTCTTCTACTAATAGGTTCCAATTGCTACGTTTCTTTAGTGCTGTCTTTTCCAAACAAGTAACATATGAACTAATCAGACCATTTTCATTTATGAATGATCATACCTAATGATGTCATTTGACATGAAGATTATAGCAGGATGAATCTAACTTGGCCTGAATCAGTTGTGTGGAAAAGAGAAGCAGCTTTGATCTTGCCTCATGGAACACTATCCAGTGAATGTTACCATTCCTGTAAGTGCACCTGCTTAGGCCTTGGAAGAGGATGCTAGATGTATGCAGAAGTTGTCTTTGCATTTACTCTTTTACCTGTGAAAGGATATCTCCCTGTTTGTTATCCGTGTCTGGAGTGAGATTCCATTCTTTTTCCCTCTGTTTACATGAATGTTTCAGGGACAGGCATTAGCTCCTAATGTCTTAGTCCTTATAAACTCCTAATAAACAAGTTCAGAGAACTTAAATATGAAAGTAGTCTGGCTAGACCGTGATGGAGAGAAGCTTAACATTGCCAAAGTCTGAAACATTAATGTGGTGGGCTCAGTATGAGGTATCTGAGATTCCCCCCCCTCCCAAGGAGACCTGAAATGAGCTAGCATGAAGAATGAATTTACAAATTCCCTATAGAATATGATTTGTCCTGGCCATGGGAAGGTCACTGGTAGGGCAGTGTAGGTAGGATTAGAGACACAGACTTGGCTTGATGATTTATTTTTAGTTTGAAACTAATATCACTTTTCTGTTATAGTGCTCAGTTGCAGTCCATGACAGATGGGAAGAATCCACAGCCATTTGAATGGCTTATAATATTTCAGCATTTACCACTGAAACCTTGTAGTTCATTGTGTGTTATTTTAGAAAGAAATGATTAATACAAAAAAAAAAACCCCATAAATCAAATCTTCTTTTTCTTTCTTCTCTCTCTCCCCTCTCTTCTCTCTTTCTCTCTTTCTTTCTCTCTCCCTTTCTTTTCTTCTTTGGAAGGGCTCCAAGAGATACATTAGGAAATCTAATGCCAGATGCCAACAAAGACTGAACTACTATCAGGATAAGGCTTTTAAATATTTTTTGTTAGAATATAAAAAGGGCATACCAACTAAAGATTTTTTTTATTTTACTGGATTACAGATAAAATGCTGAAAACCCAGTCATGTCAATCAGGCATTAAGCTTTTTGAAAGAATTCCACTTGACTTTAATAATTGTGTAACAACTTTTTATCCAAAGCTTTGTTTAAAACAAAGCTTGGGAGTTTGACACCCACCCATGTTTGTTCCAATCAACTTACAACAGAAGTGTTTCGGACTCCTTGACTGCAGATGCCCATAAACTTTAAAAGGTGCTGAAGTTAAACACACAATGAGACTCAAGGAAGTAATTTTGTTCTATTTGATTTGAGAAAATTATCCAAAATATGGCAGAGGAGCTGATAGTAGAATTCAGGATCTTGACTCTGTTCAGCACTGTAACTTTGGAAGGTAGTGCTTCATTATTCCTGTACTCCATGGGAATATTAACTTCACCAAAAACTCTTACAAGAGTAAATTTATATTTGCCAACATTTCTTTGCTATTGATACTTATGAATGAAGAAAAACGTTAACAAGTTACAGACTGTTCTTTACCATTGTCTGTATGGTTAATCTCTCCCAGAAAATGATGAAAAGCTGGAAGGACTGCCAGGTAACAGCCTGGCAATTGTTTGACTGTCCAGGAAGCGGTATCCTAAATAGGAGACATTCCTATATTCCTCTAATAAACATAAACTACAATGTGGTGAATGACATGCTACATGACAGTGCTAAAATGCAGAAAGTGTCCAGGGAGGTGGGTTCAACTCTCAGTCATGGAATGGGCACTTTTATGGCCTTCTTGGATATGAAGATACATCATATCCCACACAGTGGAAAGATTAGGTAGGAAAAGGTTAGGTAGGAAAATTGCTTGATTTTGGTGCACCGGCAGCAATAGTCATACAAGAAAGGGGGTGCATATCTTCAGGCCCCGCCTAAAGTTGCTGTCTCTTTTTTAAAACTACTTGGCAGACTGGCTAAGATTTTAAGACTTAATTAGTGTGTGGCACGGATGAAAACCTGAGACATGATTCTCAAGAGCAAGGGATGGGTGAACAGGCAAGTCACAGTGGGAATCCTGAAATTCATTGAAAACAGAGGGATTTAATGGTGCCACTAATGTGTCTAACTTCTGCTAATGCCACTAATAGGTTCTGTGTAGGTCAGCTGTTCTCTCTGTGCCTTTCTCCACTATGGGGTACTGACGACCGAGCTTAGGCTACCATCTTCATTTGCTGGTGTTGGTGCTAATAGACTCAGCTGACTGCACTGACAGGTATGAGGTATTGCTGCCAAAGATATAGGGGAGAGATTTATCTTGTAAAACAAGTGCTTCCCATTTCATATAAAAATCTTCCTCTGCCAAAGGGTTATATAGGCTCCAAAGCTAATCAGTACTGCGAAACAAGTGGTCTTTAGTAGACAGCAATTAAGGAATTAGGGGGTTTCTCTAAAAGGGAAAGTCCTTTGCAGTAAAATAGGTGCCATGAAAGTGACAAAGTGATTATGTGGCTTCCTTGGTGTTGAAAGGAAATGCTAGTCAAACTGGCTCCAAGACCCAGCAGGTGGGTTCCCTACCTGAATGGTCCCTGGAACATGTGGCTGCACCTCAGAACAAAAGGAACTGAACATAAACAGTTTTGGATGGGCTCACCGACAGACACTGAGCCATGAGATAAAATCTTGAGAGAAAGAGACAAGACTTCAATTCAGTCTTAAGGAGGAAGATGTTTTGGTCTAGGATGGAAAAAAGGAAAACTGAGAATTGTCAAAAGGAACTGTAAATAAAAGTAGATTAAGATGATCTAAAGATTCCATGTCCACTGGCTGGTCATTTGTCTCTTGAAAGAAACCATTTCTCAAGATGCTGCGGACCAACTGATCAGTACAATGAGAATTCATTAACAGAAACACAAACCTTTCTTATTAATGCTAACCCACTTTTTGTCCTGTGCTTTGGGGACAGTTACAGGATGTAAGTCCACCAGTGACAGAAGGGAAGGAACTTTCATAGAATCATAGAATACCAAGTTGGAAAGGACCTCAAGGATCATCTGGTCCAGCCTTTCTTGGCAAAAACGTTTAAAGAATGGGACAGAAAGCAGGTGTGTGATGGACTGTGGAACTACATCCTTCTTGTTATAAATAATCTCATTTAATTTATTTTGTCCTCTTCTGGTCATTTTTGTTCATGTTTATTTAGTTTTCCTGTTTTTGTTTTCTGTGTTCTACCTAAGGCAAATAATGATATTGACCTGAATATCTGATCTGCTTGCTGTTGGATGTTGGAATTAGAGATGAACAAGAACCCTACTATGTCATAAACTACAATGAATTATATTGGGTTTTATGCTCTGGTTTTGCCTGCCTCATTCGATTCCCTGTACAGCTGCTTCTCTATTTCACACCTCTGTATTCTTTTCCAATTAGGTTTTTTTTCTCCCCTTTTTTGCCACTCTCGTTATAGTGGTGATTTCTGTACAGTGGACAGCTGTCCACCAGGAACTAGTTTCACCCCCCTCAATTTACTTCTCAGTTGCCCAGTTGTAGTGATTTTCAATCACTAGTGCCCTGGATCCCGTTCATACCTTTGACCTGAGCTCAATGCCTTTTTCTGTAATGGGCTCTGATTAGCTGCTGACAGGGGCAGGGAGGAGAAACTACAAATCCTTCTATTGTGAAATAGAGTCTGACCTTCCATTCACTGAAGTCAGTGATTCCCAGGGAATCAGGATTGGGGCCAAAGTCTCGAAAGGAGCTGAAGCTATTTAAATTTTTGTGTGTAGCAACAGAAATGGCATTCTTGGCTCTCTAAATTATAGCTTTCCCAAGGCCAGCACCGCTGTTTATTCTCTCTTGCCATACTATCTTAGTTATGAATTCATCATGTTTGACACCCTAAAATACAGAGTCAAACAATGCCACTTACAATGATCCAGAGTCCTCGTTACCTTCCTTCTTTAGCTACGGGCAGCTAGGCTTGCATACATCATCCTAACAATATTTACCCAAAGCCATGAAAACTGCTGGAATTGTGCTTTGCCTCTCCTATACAAAGCACACTTTTTAATAGGCATGGGTCAAAAGCAAATTGACTTTTTAGAGGGAAACAGGCTGCTCCTCAAAAACTATTAGGGATTCTGTCCTCTGGAATATCCCTATCATGTTGACCTTATTTACAGATTTCATGAAAAATACAGCATCATAACATTGATGTATAGACCCTCTGGCATTCAATTTCTTTAAAGGATGCCTCCATATGAAATAAGGATGCTGGTCATGAATCCATGCATGCTGAGGCAATACTAATGAGAATAAGCACTGTGGAATATATTGCACACAAAGCCTTTTTTAAAATGTAGTCATACACTTTGGAAATAAAGCAATTTGGCATCTTACCATGGCTACAAATGAGGTGGTGTTATGGGAGGGGGAGTCGAGTAATAAAAGTGACAGTTGTGGAGTGTTATTGACAGCTTTTTTTGTAATTGCAGACTGGGTCTGCCTTTATCCACATTGTCCAAGCTCCGGTCTTCTTTAGGAGTAAAACACAACCATAGGATGGTTACATTTCATTCGGTCTGTTGGAATAATACTTTATCATAAGCAATTAAAGCATCTTTTATTATTATTTTTATGCTTTTTATTATGATAATCATGCTCACAACCATCATTCAAATGCTCCAAGGACCATACAAAGCAAGTAGGTGAGAGAGACTCAAGGCACGTGTTACAGAAGTTGAAGGAACAATTTGAGGGCAAGGAAAAAAAGCTGGATTTTTTGAGAGGGAAAAAGTAGGTGGGCTCCATTAGAAGTCTGCACAGTGGAAAGTAAAGGGAAAGGAATGGTGCAAAGGAGACAAATAAAGGAAGGGTATTTTAACAGCTATGGATGAGGACCAAAGCTGAGGTGTAGAGAAAGTGGGGGAGGCTAGAGGAAATAATCAGCAAGAAAAAAAATACCACTAGAAATATAGGAAGTTCTTTTTGGCTACCCAGACATCCCTGTTTTGGCTGGTTTGGATCTGATGTTTATCTGGCCGTTCTCTGGACTCTGTCACGTTGTGAAGAGCTGCCTGCTCACTGCCCGGTGCAGTTCTGGGCTGGGATTGCTGGCCGAGGGCTGGCACCCGTTTGGCCGAGTGTGCGATACTGCAGCGTTGTGCTGTCTGATGAGAGACCCAGCAACAGCAGAAAGCAGAGCAGTGACCCCTCTCTCCCTGAGAGTGACTGCCTCCAGCAATCCAAATCGTGGGCGAGGATGAGAACATTTCCTAAGCTCAAGGAGTTGCAGTGGAATGTTTAGACCAAAGCATGAAGATAGATATCAGAAATATTCTTTAATTAGTATAAGGGCAGAGATTGTACTTGCATGGATTACTAGACGGGAGGCCCAAATAACCTATTGAGATTTATTAGGGAGTTATTGAGCAAAGGGGAACTCAGAGATATGAAACACAGGGAAGGAGGACACACAGAAAAATGAAAGAGCATGGCTGAGCACCAACAGTAGGCATGGGATTGAGCCTTCATTAATCAGCAGTCACAATTTAGAAGGAAGAGATCAGGACTCCCTAAAGATTTGGAGTGAACTCTAAGGAAGATTCGAGAGAGGTGAAGACAGCGAGCTTAGAAATGTCAGTAATCATGTGTTATTTTGTCTAGAACTGCAAATGGCAATTGCTTTTGGGAACCTGTGGGAGAGAATAGACTTGAAACAAACAGGCTTGGAATTCCTGGGCCCATTGCTGATAAGGGATGGTAAACTGAGAGCCTGTAGTCCAAAAGATCAGTCAAACAACAGGCGTCTGCTGATGCTTAGGCAAATCTGAATGGACACTGGGGAAGCCTAGGGAGTGCCTAGTTAAGGGGGTTCTGCCAGGCTCATGACTTCTCCATTTGTTTTTAGTGTCTCCATCTTCGCACTTATTTAAACAAACTTAGCAAGAAAGCCTGCAAAGGCTGGAAGAGTTTATTCTGCTAATCTTTCCTGTAATTTCAGTGAATTCTGTACTTGTCTGGAATGCTCTAATACTATTTGTGATCTTTGGGTCACAATACAATGGCAATCATTGTAAAATGATAGTATCTATGAATGTGAATGTATGGTCATCTTTACCATGTATGTATGTCATTAAGAAAACGACAGCAAAATACTACAGGGATTATCTAATTATCTTGCAGAATATCCCTTTTTTCTCTTTTAAGTTGAAATGTAGGTGCTTTTTTAGTTAAATTGCTATCTGTCTGTAAAAGCTATGCTACATCTTGCAAAGAAAACAATCTATCAGTGTGACATAAGTCATCATATTGAATTCAGATGTACAAGAGATCACATATACAAAGACATATACAAAGACATTCCACGGTGGTTTCTAATAACACATAACATAACATAACATCATAACATACAACTGTGTTTATGTGATACAAAATTGTCTTTTGCCTGTGAGGATGAAGTTATCAGGAATAGAGATCTTTAGACTGAAACAAGTATGTTCATTTAGCTTTCATAACCTTGACCAGCAGTGCATTTTGTGTCTGCTATATAGAAATTTATAGCAAGTGTTGCATACACTTTTAGCCTGCATTTTTTGTATGATCAATAGATCAGAATTGAATGATAGTAGTAGCTTAGAGTCAGCAATTCAGTTTAATAGACAACTTATGAAATTATGCACAACCTCATAGGCCTTTAAAACAATGTTAAAAATCAATTTCATGTTTGGCAAACAGTTGGTGTAGCTCTGTCAATACGGAGTGACACCCTGAGGTCATACAGTAGCAAATTCTGCTCTCAGGTGGTCACGTAATGAAAAGATAACGCCATTAAAATCAGTGGGTGACTAACTTTGTAACAGTGCGTAATGGGGCAGGATGTGACTTTTATGGGAAGAGTCTCTTCCCGTTGAACAGTTAGGCGCCAGATGTATACTACCGGCATGAATGGAGTTCAGATTTTCTCTAATGGGTAGAGGCCTACCATTTTTGCTCACAAAAATGTCTAAGCAGCGTATCTATATGTCAACACATATACATTGATGATATATACTGATATATTTCATTAGTTCATAAGCAATCACTCTTCTAATAAATGATAGAAATTATATGACATCATAGCTTACTGAAAATTTGACACCTGACTCTCATTTGTCTCCTCCAACTTGTATAAGACAATGCAAATCTTCATACATCAGGGTGCTCCGTGCAGCATAAATGTGCTGTTTTGAAGAAAAGAAACAAATCCTGGGACAAATCTCCATCTTCTGTAAGCATTGTGCTGACATGTAATGGTTGGCATATTTTAAGCAGGTAAAATTAACTCTTTTTCCAATCATGAAAGTTCGCTTCTGCCCTAATAACATATATGCTTTTCCATACACGTCAATAGAATCAGCTCCTATAGGTGTTCATGTGTGTACCTTAGTTAAAATGAGTGTTATTTTTCTGAGATAAGTAAACTTGGGATATGACTGCCAGCCATTCTCAACTTGTGTGACCAGAGAAGAAAGTGAAGGACCCCGTGTAACAGGAGACATACAACATGTTACAGAATTTCATCCTGAATGCCTCACTGTTCCTTATGGTGATTTTTTCCAGGGAATTTCTACATGTGATTAAAGTTTTTGGGCTTGAAAATTTCCAGCTCTTTATTTTCACCTGGAGGAGTTTTAACAATTAGTGGATGGAAACTTCAAGGCTCTAACTGACTAGTGTCCTTTTTTTTGGAAATAAATTAGTTAAACTTACGGCTTATGATAATTACAGCACATCATATGAAATGATATTTATGGGAGCTAATCTGTCTTAATCACTTGTAACAGAAGGCACTTTGTTGAGAGGATTGAGCAGGACTTCAGAACAATTGATTTCACCTTCAGTTGTATAAAGGGGAAAACCAAGTAAGTTCTACATGTTTCTGGTTTAGTTTTCTCCAAGATTGAAAGCTAAATCATTATTACTGCTATTAGACCACATTTATACATGACCATTTTATGTCAGGGAACAGCAAGAGCCTGCTGCCACTTAAGGGAAGGTGAGCCTGGTGCCAAGGGTGACCCCCATGGTAGCAGTGCCGTCACTGATCCTGGCACAGTCCTACAGGGTCTGACAATGGTGTCAGAGCCAGGAGCTGGTAATGGGGTCTTATCAACAGCGCCAGGCAAGGCAAGTGGTAAACCAGGTCCAGGGTCCATCCAGGGAGCCCAGTCAGGGGTGAAAGGAGACAGGGCCGGAGACAGGGCCAGAGACAGGACTGGAGTCAAGGCTGCAACATGTGTCCGAAGTTCAACCAGGAGATGAGGCCAAAGACGGGACTTAAAGACCACCTGTAACAGGCATCTGAAGCATGTGTGCAGCCAACAAGCTGCCTACCACGTAGGTCCAAGGTCCAGCCAGGAGGCAAGCCTGGAGGCAAGCATGCTACAAAATAGTCCAGACAAGGACTGAAAGCCTGGACTTAAATGGAGTCCCTGGGCCCAGGGGCAGGGGAGTGGGTCCCCGGTAAGGTGGGTCAGGGCCATTAAGACCTGCTAATGCCTGCAGATCCCCGGCATTTTAGAAAAGATAGTCTTTTCACTGAAGAGCTTTGTCTATGAGACAAAAACATGGGAAGTTAAAAAAAGAAATTGTGCACCTCAGTTTCTCAATGTGTCTTAGTAGTGCAGGTTATCTCTGTCTTTGCAGAGGCAAAATTAAATAATCATTTAACTAATAGTGCAAATATTTTTCATAGAGGGAATCACAATGTAACGGGGGAGTTAAGAGAATAACTGGAAAGGCTATAACGGTGTTTTAAAATTTTGTACCTCTAATATGTGATCACTACCAAAGCTCTGAAAACAGATGATAGAATTTGTAGCTGCTCTACAGTAATTCTTGAATATTGTGTATTAACCTGTATCTTATTGGGGTATTGAATGCATTAACGCAGT
Organism: Burhinus oedicnemus; assembly: GCA_008921705.1. Classification (NCBI taxonomy): domain Eukaryota; kingdom Metazoa; phylum Chordata; class Aves; order Charadriiformes; family Burhinidae; genus Burhinus; species Burhinus oedicnemus. Next base: position 514,765 of record VFFE01006418.1, on the reverse strand, counting down.
GTGTTTGTCTAAAAGGCCGTGGGAGGATGAAGAAGCAGGAAAAAAGAAATTATTGCTGAGAAACGCCTTATCTCGAGCCCACACTTGAAAGCTATAGAGGGACAATAGTTGAGCCATTGGTTTTGAGAACTTTGGCTTAATCTCCTGCTGAGTTTACAGTACTGGTTTTATCTAGGAAGGGCAAACCCCGAGAATCCAGAAGAATAACCCCCTTGTGACTCTGGGTGTTTAAATGGGATTCTTCCTCAAAAGAGAGGCTGGTGTTTTGTTGGGGCAGACAGGCTGACATGTGCAACGTTTGGAAAAGTAAGGCCTGCCCATCCTAATGGGTAATGCAGTGAGCCTTTGACAAAGACAAAATAGAAATGTCTCCAGCTTTTCAGAATCTCATTTTTTTTAATGACCGCTTTGATTCTACAGTTAAATAATGAATGTTTTTACTTTCGGGAGCTGTTTTGTCAATATATCTGCCTGTCAGTATGTCATTGACTCTAAAGTGGGACTAAACAGACTGTTAACAACTGACCTAATGCATATATTGCTGGTTCCTGTTAAACTGAATGTGTCTAACTGAATAATATTATCAATGCAAATATCAGGTTTGTGTTTATTCTAGTTTAGTAAATCAGGGCTGGGTAAAGACACAATGTGGCTGTGAATGATGAGCTTTAGCACAAATGGGGCGATTACAACTCTCTTGTGCCTCCTAGATCCACTTCCACGTAAATCTTTCCGTATAAACTTATTTCTGTTCTTGGTTGTCGTACTCCAAATTTAATGACATAATGCATCCTTCAGTATATGCTTTCCCTTTTTTATATTGCCAGCATTAGATGTGAGAAGAAATTCACCACAGTGTTTTATATGAAACACTTTGTTACCACTCATGGGACCTGTTTAAGCCTAATTTATGAACTACTATGTGACAAATTTTGTAACTCTGCGAAATTAAATGAAACAAATGTGACTTTTCTTGGTAATTATTTACCATATAATTTCCATACCACTCTATGGTACTACATTGCAATTAAGTGATCAATAGTGACTATGAGTACCAGGAGCGCTCCATTATATCCGTGGCCTGCAAATAAGCTGTTGTCAGAAGAAATGAGCTAAATTGCACAGGAAATACTGAAGGTACAGATCTACACCACAGGTAGGTAATGCAGTTGTCATACAGCCTGGCTATATGCTTATTTCTGTCTATAAATTCAGAAGGATAATGCTACTGTTTCATTTATCAGAAGTGCTGTATGGGCCTGTATGGTGAGAAGCCCATTTAATAGATGGCATAGATATATATGGCTCTGAATTATGCTGTTTGTATACCCAGAGAATTCAGGTTTGTAACTCATTAGGAGAAGGAGTCCTTGTTTCCAAAGTTATTCACTGAAAAACTAACAGCCAGCCAGTTTCTTTGTCACAAAGGCCTGGCGTACAGGAGTTAGGGGCCTCTCGTACAGGCTTCACACGCCTGGTAGAGAATTCTCCTCTGCCTGGCTCTAGGACATGGGAAGCACTGATATTCCTGCCCTCCTATCAAGGAGAGATGGATGAGGGTGGCAGAAGGTATTTTAGCTTTGTATTTGTGCAGCCATTGCACAGTAGAGGGTAAAAGTGGAATTTCTCATTCAGTGTCCTGCTGGTTGTTGGATTCAGTCTTCACCCATTTATTACCAGTGTCAGCAGTTCCTACTGTGGAAATGTGGCAGGTATGGTGATGAAACCTCTGCGGACTCTGCCCAAGATTTCCCCTGAATTAAAACTCGGGAAAAGATTCATCTGCAAACTCCTAGAAGGAAGGACAAAGATGGTAGTGTGTCAGCCAAGTGAATCGTAGCATGAGAGGTTATACTCGGGAGTTTTGCGGCTAAGCTTTCATTGGAGTAGGACCAGGAGGCTTTTTAAGAAGTCTGCCACTTTGTAGCACGGGGAGGCCAATGAAATATTTCTCCTGGCTAAAAACTGACTGAATATTTGGAATAAAGGGAATGGTAGCTTAGAAGGAGAATTTCCATGGCTTTCAAACTATACATCAATGAGTTACTTGCATCATTTACTTAACTGGTATTTTCAAATGTCTCTCATTGTCCATTTCTGGCATTGAAATATGAGTAGGGGCATGACAATAGAAAGTGAAAAGACACATTCCCCAGTTTTTGGGTACATTATTCCATGAATCTCTTTTGTCGTTGCACATGACCAACTGACCTTTGAAACTGTGTCAGAGATAACTCTGCATCTTGATGGATGACACTGACCTTAATAACAATAACAAAAAGCGAGTAAAAAATGCAGTCCCTTTTCTCTGTAATCACCATGGACTGCTGGCTGTCAGGCTCAGACTTTCCTTATTGTTCTTCTCATTTACAAGCCAGACAGCATTACAATGGTTTTTACTTATTGGCTAGCACAAGAGCTAATGTGAGGATGGGTAGAGAGAGTGCAGCAGCCAGAACTTCATGGTATTAACAGAGAGGGAAAGGAACTTGAGAGCTGGCTTTAAATATACAGCAGGGACTTTGCAGGCAGGAGTGTTACAGTCTGTTGTGGTAAACTGAGGTTCACTGGTGTTTTTCCAACTTTATTTCTCCTAAAAAAAAAAAGGCTTTCAAACACTGTAGTGATAAACAGAGCGTTTACACCTGGCAGCATTCACAGGTGAAGATATTTTTGCCTCCTGATAACACACAATATATACGTTATCATTGTCTGCATATTCCATTAAGAAGCAGACCTGGATTAGATTCTTGTGAACAGATTATGGAATGTTTCCTTTGTATTCATGACTGAAACGGAATAATAGGATTTACCTGATTCAGAGATCAGATCAGGCCTTGTTTAAAAGAACAGACAAACCAAGAATGGGAACAAAAACTTTTTGTATCAATACAAGTAGGGAAAAAAATAAATAAACACAATGGCCCCAACTTCTATAATACTTTTGTCCTGATGTGTCATGATACAAACGACATATTATCATAAAAAAACCCCCAACTTCTATGCAACTGTTCAGCTGAAAATGCTGTCATTTAAAAATCTTGATAAAAAAAGAGGTAGGTAATAATACAATGTGCAGAGTTAATGATAGATCTTTTGTCCCTCTACATTTAGGAAGCAGGGAATATTCACGGTACACAATTTACTAAACTTGTCTAAAGAAGTGAGCCTAATATGGTGAGTCTTTACCCTAGTGCTTCAACAAAGGCCATTGTGAATCTATTCCAATCGGGTACTTTTCCAGATTTCATGCCCATTAAAGCATCAATTGCCTCTGACATTTCTATCAGTCTCCTATTAAGTTTGCACTTACTAAATTTCCAGAAATCGTGAACAAATTAATCCAGGCATTAATCAGACTGCAGAGGGAATAACTTAAAAAAGGAGGAAAAAAAATCAGTATAATTTATGATAATAGATTTTCAAATAAATTGCTTCCTTTGGTTAGTAATTTGTTCTCTTGTGACTACATACTTGATATTACACTGGAAGCAGTTGTTTTTCTAACTAGATCAATTAGTTAATGTTTACACAGCACTTTGAAGATGTAAAGCACTATGTACATGCAGACTTCTTGGTATTATTGCTAGATCAGTCAATAATCTACCAGGCTCATAGTCCTCTTTGTAAAACATATTTAACAACTGTCCAGTTGCCTTTAGCCGTCCCACAAAAGGGGTTGTTTCTTCTTTCTTCTTCATATTTTTAGAGGGCCTTCAGCTGTGTTGGTGGATTTTCAGTTGGAGGGCTTCTTATTTATAATACTGAATAGCCACTTCATTGTACCAAAAAGACCCAGGAAGTAGACAGGCTAAAGTTATTATTACCTTTTATTACTTATTATTGCCTCAATTAATGGGTTTAAAAGCCCACTGGACCTGGAATCAATAAGATCAGAAATGGAATAAATTAGTTCTATTTACTCTGTTTATTTTCCTCCCCCTATATGACTGGATATCTGTCTCAGCACAGGGATAGGGGTACACCTCAGTGAATTTCAAAATTATTTAAGTTTTGAAATGATAAGGATTAACTGAATTGAAATAAACACTATTTTCGGAGGGGTTTGTTTTGGGGATGCACAGCAGGGGACATTCTGCATTGTATGCTGAAGTCAAGTTAGATATGGAGACGCACAATGGGTAAGGAGTTAAGCTTCAGTTGAATTCAGGGGCTTGAAAGACTCAAAGCTGGTGGGAGTTTGGCTGTTTGCAAGGAAGCTCTCAGATACTAATCCAGTCGTTCCTAACAAAGAGATGGAGTCACTGAAACGCAATGCTTATTTTTCTCTCAGACTTTTTTTATTTAACCTTACAAATATTTCAGCCTATTGCTGAGCTTTTAGATGGCGAAGTACTCCGTTCATCAGATCCTTATTGCTCTTTCGGAACAAAATGAAAGCCAAGCAAAAAAATTGGGAAATGACAATAGGGACATTGCAGACATAGACACCTAAGAAATTGTGATTAATACCACTCACCAGTTTTATAACGCTTTTGTCTAATGGCACTGGCCTGGAACAAACAATAACAAACCAACCATAATGTAACATCCCCTGAGAGCCATTTGGATCATGCAGGAGCTGGAAAGCCGACAGCATGAGCTAGTGAAAACTGTTCTAATTACTTGTTAAGATACACTCTAAAGTCTGGCAAAGGAATCTGTACCGAGTACCACAAATGGTGCAGCAGTGCCACCACCTGAAAGAAAGGGAGACTCTAAGGGTGGGGGGGGGAAGCAGGGAGGATAATTACATGAAATCGTAGTAAAGGTCTGATTCTAAAATCTAACTGATATCCTACCGCAGCCATTCCTAATGAGGCCAGCCTTTGGCCTTTCTCCCAGAAATCAGTTTGTTTTCATCTCCAGCACTAAATCCAAGACGTAGTGGGTATGATATGCATATGAAACCTGAGCAGTAGAGAAAGGAAACTAACAGGAAAGGGTTCTGTCCTTGCATGTGGCATAGGAAGGTGCAATGTAGGATCACTTTTTCCCTGAGCTCCTCCTGGAGACTGATGTGCCTTTTGCATGCCTCCCGCTTTCCTGTCGGTCTTTCCACAGGAGAATTCCAGAGCTATTGGAAAATGAACGGAGAGGTAAGAACAAAATACAGCCTTTTCACTCTCCGTATCTGTACATCAATCTCATGTGGTTTGATGACTGGGTGACATGACAAGATAGTAAGAAATATGTTCACCAAGGAAATATGTTTGCTAAGGACAGCAACTGAGCAACCTTGCCTTCCATCTGTTATCTATTAAAAAGAGATGCTTTGCTGGTGTGGGGGTCCCATAGCCTGCGGCATACCTGATAGGTCATCTGCACAGCCTTACATACATCAGGGCCAAATAATTAAAAGGAAAAGAATCGTACTGCTTTCTGATTGCAACCTCTCTTTCTGCTGTACACCAGGGACTGGTATTACTTTATGTTAAACTAAGTGTCCAAAGTTTGAACATTTCCATAGGAAACCCCAATAATTATTGAGGAATCTTGAATGGTATGGTTATGTGTAACGAGATAGAACACCACAGAAAGCCGTGTCTATATAAATTTGTCGATTTAAAGCTCTAAAGGATATAGGATTGTCATCCCTGGCTGATTTGAAGGGCCCAGGTATTGTGGCTCCTGAAGACAAAGCAAGACTGAAAGGTGCTTGTTGTGGTTTAAATAAATTTACTGTATTTTTTAACCAGTAGTCATTGTAAGTATGTTCTGCATGTGAAATGGTTTTGCATTCAGAGTTTCAGGCTCTATTGCCACTGTTAGTCCTCTGCAGTGCTGATGTACATGAGTTGGAATCATGGACACTTAACAATCAAGGCTCTGTTTTCATTAGGAACATTATATTCAATTTAATATCAGTTCTGTGGATTCCAGTTATTTGATAATGTTTTGTTGGCTATACAGCATTCAAGCAAGCCTACCCAAGTACAACACACTAATCAAAAGCGATTTGCTGATGACCAGCCAGTCACAGCCAGTGCTGTCTCAGTTATGTCAGATTTCCACTGCCGTTTTTAAACACAGTTTTATAATAAACACTGTCCCTAATATAAGTAAAGAAAAGAAAAAAGTTTCCTAGTTGGGAAATAAGTTGCTGGAGTGTTTCTATCCATTTATCGGCAGTGCGAATGATGAAAAAGCCAAACAGGTGCACCACGGAGAGCTAAAATCTTCTGTGAGCCTGGAAAAACAAACCACCCCCCGACTCTTTTTGCTGAGGTGAGTCTAAGAGGGAGCCTTCCTGTTTGTTTTTTCCCAAACAAGGAGGAAGCACTGCGCTTTATTTTCCTATATCTTGTTTAGCCACCTTGATTAGGGTCTATATTCAGGTTCCTTAATGGACAGCATTTTATATAGGTTGTTTGAGGTTAAGCAACAATGGGTAGCACGGCTAGCACAGTTTCCCATGTCTCTAAATATAAACACAATAAGAATCCTGTTAAGACAATGAAGCAAGATAGAAACAGGCTTGCTGCTTGAGCGCGTAGGTTCTTTTTCTTGTTTTCTGGCCATTATGTAAACTGACATTCTGTTTTTCCCATTTGAGAGCAGACCTCTGCCTTATCATCATCACAGCAGATGGGCCCAGAGAATGTTTACCAATAAGGAAAAGAGACATTGCCGTTGTCTGGGTTGTTATTTCCTACAACAAAGAATAGGGGAGTTGGGATGAAGGAGGAGGACGGAAGGCAGCCGGTGTTGAAACGCTACGGCGACAATGTAAGCAGAGAGCCTGACGTGTGGTTAAGAGCAGAGCTGTTGCATAGCTACCAACTTCATTCACAAGTGTAGGTGTATGGAAGAAGCGTTAACTGCTACCCAAATCTCTACCTATGCATCCATACCCACAAGCACAACGTTGCAGTATCTTTTGATGAAAACTATGCAAGCTTTCCCACCCCCTCCGCCACTGCTAATTACACTATTACACCAGATCAAACCCTCCCATGCAAATTTGCCACACCTGTGTGAAGTGGGTTTCAAATCATGTAAGCCATATCAACATCAGCTTCGTTTTATTCTAGTGCAGGTCATTTACACCAGGGTTAGCTTAATTATTAGTAAGGGAACCTGGATGCAAAAGCTGCTGTAAGGCCAACAAGTATTTTCTACAGATGGAGGAGAGGTTAGTTCCACCAGAAAACTAAATTTCCCTGCAAATACAGAAAATGCCTGCTTTGGAGCAAAATCAAACTAAAGTATAAACAAAGGCAGAATATAACAGCTTCTAGTCAGAAAAGATGTTTGTGCAGTAATGGCAAAATTTTAACTGTTAAATACTCATTAATATTTCTGAATTTAATAAAGACAAGAAAGTTACAAGATTCTACTCGGCTCTGGATCTGAACTTTTCTCCTTGGTCAGATAGGAGATCTCCTTCTGCCCAGAGTGGCTGTGACTGCTAATAAGCAATTTCTGAGAGTCGTGAAGTATTCAGGCTTGGGTTTTTAGGTTGCATCTATGTCTAAAAAAAGCAAGCTAAATGTCTTTTGAAAGTGTAACTGAACTCCAACAGCCACTAAATGCTCCTTCTAACCAGACATGACCATAAGCTGTCACTGCACTTGTGGCTCTGTAGTTTCTGTAAAATACAAATTATAGTTTTCCCTAATTAAGTGTTAGGAGAAGGCTTTAACTGGTACTTGACGGAGATCTTGGAGCATAGACAGTTAAAGAGTGTAAAGAGCTGAGAAGTGGTTTTGCAAGTAGTACAACCTTTATGCTGTTGGTTCCTCAGTGAACCAAAAAGTTCTTTAAATTTTTGCAGTGGGAATAATAGACACAGAGTTCAGGTCTCACTTATCTGGCTAAGAGAAATTTAAACCAGAGGTAAAAAGTGAAATACTGACCCTGTTAACAAGTAAGCGTAGAGTGTCAAGACTTGAAGTCATTCTGATTTCTTCAAGCTATCAATGTTAAAAACCCAGTAGTGTCTACACTGGAGTGAAAATGCATCACATTCTGTGTTCAGTAAAAACAGCTTCATTCTCTCTGCTGTAGCTGATGAAGACACACTCAGCTGCAGACCGGTACAGGTATAACCAAAAGCAGAATTTGTGTTCTTCGGGTTGTTTGAAAAGGTTCAGCCTCCAAGACAACGTGTCACCATCTGCGAGCGAGGGTCTTGGCAGCTGTAGTCCAGGCGGTCATTTAACTTGTATTAATATAACTTCACCCTCTGTGTTCATCCCTTTGTGACAGTTTGGAGATGCCATAGATATGGAAAGCAAGGGCACAAGGTTAGTTCTTCTGCACTGGAGTCAACACACGCAATATATTTCCACCCCCTGGGACTTGGTGGAGTGGTTCATTAGCGCAGTGGAACTTTTTTTCAAGGCTCTAAGCTTTTTCTTCCAGGTATTTGTCTCTCTAATTATGCTTTTTCTTGTTTTTATCAAAAGTACTTACTTCTAGAAAGCTATAGGGTTAATAAGCCTGGAATTTTAAAAGAAGTCTTTGTGTAATTGTTATGGCACATTTTATATGCACTGCAACATCATACTCCTGTAGAGAAGAAAATCTATACTTCTCCGTCGTACTTTAAAGACTAATTCCCTGGAGTAATCTCCATTCTCTACTAGTTTATTCTAAATAAAATTGATTTTTTCTGGGGGATTAAAACCTGCCTTGAAGATTGCGAATGGTTTTGTTGTGTCGGCCTTTATTAATAGACTCCCTGCAGCTTAATTCTGTTTATATAAGTTGAAAACAATAAAAAGAGTTGACAGTTTTGTCAGTTGTGTTTGCTTAAAAAAAAAAATAAAAAAAAAGAAACGCAAACACCTCCTCCCCTTGATGTAGCAAGCAGCATTGCTGTAAACAAACTTCATCGAAGTGTTTAGGAAGATCTGACTCATTACTCAGGGTAGAGCGGGCTGTTGAGTTTATCTATGAAATGTTAAATCACGCAGAAAGTGAGCCATAGGACTCAGCGTGTGCTTTGTTAGCCAGGAGATGATTGTTTATCACGATCGACAACAACTGACGTACGAGTCTGTTGGCAGAGATATATCCTAATGTGCCCTTCTTCAGTGAACACAGGCAGGTTTCACTGTGGTGGCGCAGGCAGCAGACAAGCGCAAGGATGCGCTGTGAGTGGTTTGTGGGTAGCAGCTTCCTGTATAGAGATACCGAAACTGGTGCCTTTAATTTGGAAAAAAAAAAAAAGTAAAAAAAAAAAGTGTATACTTCTTTAATAAGTTGCATGATTCATTGATAAGACTTGCTTTGTGGAGTTGTCTGCCAGCAGGTAGCTCCTGCCTTGGAAAGTTAAGGTAAACATTGCACTACCGGTTCACAAATGCAGTATTTAAGTAGTAGATAGTAGTGCAAATTTACAATTCCTAGTCAATTGTCTCCCAAGTAAGACGGAGGAGCTGAGATCTAGGTGTTAATGCTGAAACATTTAATTCTAAGCTGGTTATCTTCACGGAACTGAGAAGTCGCTTTGCAGGTGATCAGAGAAACTTCTCAAGATGGTATTAAGTCAGTTGCCTTTTTCATCGGCCTTAGGGTAGGAACTGAATGCACCTTGGCTCTCTGCCATGGCATAGCGTAGTTTTTATTCCCGCAAAAGCAGGACGAAAGGAAAATTTTTGTTCCAGATAATCTGACAGATATGATTTGGGCCGGCCTAAATTTCCTTCAGCTTGGTTTTCGTGTGGGGCAGGCTACCACAGCTGAGTTCTGCCTCCTCGAGTTCTGTCACCAAAACCATTGTATCTTAAAACTCTGACATGATGCTATTTATCGGCTTGGGTTCGCTTAAGATATCATCCAGTTTTACTCTAGACATATTCTATACTTTTGCTTTTTGGTGAATGAGTTCAAAATTTGGAATTTGTACTTAAATCTCTCAGCAAACTGTTAACCTTAGTGCGGATAAGAATCATGAAAACATGTTTTTCTACATGAAACACAATCAAAACACCTTTCTTATCCGTTCACTTGGTTCTTCAGCAGGCAAAAGTCTGTACATGTGCTCAGCATTAAGCACGTGTGTATTCCTACTGGTTTGAGTTTACATTGGTCTTAAATTTCACCAAGTAATGCCCTGAAACTCATGACGGTCTTTAAATTGTTGTAAAGCAGAAGTAATTTCAGAGACATCAAAGCATGATATACCTTAAAATAGCCCAAATAATGACACCAGTGCCTTATGACGTAAGATGCGACACAAGCGCCTTGGAGGGTTCAACCCAAAATTTAAATCTGAACTCATAGTGCTGGAAAGTTTGTAGCTAAACCCTGCTGTGCTCCTGCCCTTTGCCCTTAAGCACTTTTGAATCGAGAGATTTTGCTCTTTTGAACAAAAAGCACAACTTAGGAGGTGCCATCAATTTATTTGTAAAAGGCTTGTGTTAAATTTCACCGTGGCATGTTTTTATATATTTTCTTTATAAAAATTCAGGGAAGCAATCCCTAATTCCGGTAGACATTATAGCATTTAGGGCACATCTTATGGGAACACGTTACAAATGGGTGTATCGGGAGTGGGTAACAATGAAGTCTTCATCACAGAAATGAAAAAAATTGAAACCTGTTATTGGTTGGCCAGCAGATTGATGGGGCAACTTGTGGGTGTGAACCAGGTAAAGGAATCCAAAGCAAAGTTACAGGGTGGAAAGTATGAAACTAGAGAAAGAAAATGAGCTAACTAGCAGTGTTTCAGAACAGCCCTGAGGTCCCTGTGTTGGGAACAAACGGAAGAAGTGAGCTGTCCTATCTTCCCTGAGTCAGAACTTAAAAAGTTTTGAACTTTAGTTATCTTTTGTGCTTTCAGCTTGTATGGGAATTATCTTCAAAGTAGTTATCTAAAGTTTTCTATCTGGAGAAAAAAAAAACAACTTAAAAGGAATACTAAAATACAACTGAAAGCAGTAGAAATCTACTAACTGCTGAGTAAAAAACTGTCCTTTTATCTATAAATAGATTATTGATTCTCATACAACCACATCACAGTGTGGGTGGAAGAGGAGCTCTGGAAGAATTGATCATCTCAGAAAGAAAAAAAAAGAAAATTATTTTTACCCCCAGGAATGATATTTAATTTTGTCTGGTCTTTTAAAGCATACTTATATAAGACAGGATTTCTGTTGCATTAATCATAATTCAAGAAACATGCTGTTATAAATTCTTTGCAATACATGTTCTTGAGATTTCATTTGTTACCCTCTGAAAATGTATTGAACTAATAATGAATGGGGACTCCAGGCCCATAAATAGAAACAGGTAGAGTCAGAAAAACTTAGTTCCCAATCTGTATGTTGGAGAACTTGTTCAGTTCCTTGGAGTGTTGTCATCTAGCTGGTATGTACAATGTCATGGATATCCTTCCAGTGACACTGGAGCTTGTTATAGGCAGCAAGATTAATTTGTGTGAGAAAGAGGAAAAAGTTGATGCTGCAGCCTTATGCTTTAGGAAAAAGCAAAAAGGGATGGTCATTGAGAGACTTGTTCTCATGATAGCTGTAGTCTCATGTAGTCTGATTGTTGTAATGTAAGAGGTACACGTTATGTTAGAATAAAAGACGGAATAAAAACATACTTCCCATTCCAGTTTCTCATTACTGCCTACACTTGGTATCTTTTGGCGAAATAATGAATTGTTTTTTGAGTGATACTTGTGCTGCATAGTATTTCTTAAGCTGTTGAACAAAGCTGAATCCACCTGCTGGTCTTCTAAGAAAGATCATTTTTTGTATAATTAGAAATATCAGGAATGAATGTGGTAGTGGTGGACATTTTCAGTAGAGGCAGAGATATCATGGAAGAACGAGATCCCATTTAAAGCTAAAACTCAAAACAAAACCGAAAAAACCTTACGCCCACTATTTTCTGTGAAAACAAACTGATTCTCCTGGTGTATTGGATTAAATTAAGTGTAACATCAATGAAAATAAAGAGAGACTAAAGTAGAATGTGTTGCAGTAGGAGAAAATCAATCCAGATATTTGAAAGCAAGAATAATATATAGATGCAAAAATTAGTAAGATCCTTAGTGAAATTATGCAAATTATTTGTGTTGTATTTTTCTGAAATATAATCAATGTTGTTTGAACCTGGCCTTTTTCTTAGAAAAATGACTTTCGGCAATAAGGAACAGAGGTGGAAACCAGTGTTAGCTTTAGTCAGTTGTTAACCTCCTCGTTAAGTTAAATAATGCTGTTCTCAAAACTCATCCAACAGCAACATCTCAGTTCAATGATTTTTCTTTTCAGTTCAGTTCATTGTCAGCTGCCTTTTACTCAGTTTCCTAATCACCTGACAGTGTCCATGTATCGGTGCTATTAATTTCCCATGTAGCGTTGTTTGAAGACTATTGCTGAAGTCCGTACACTGTTCATAGAGTCTCAAAGTAAATTGGACTGAATGTGGTAAAAGAGGTTAATTGGCGCTGCTAACAAACCTCTTGTATACATGTGAGCCTGATAATATGGTACACTGAAGGCCTTTGGGAAATGCTAAACTCCGATTTCTGTCAGCATCAGTCTGCAGGAGACAATCAGCAGTGCATATATATATGTATATATATATATATATAAAACACATAATTAAATTTTTAGAGGTGCCTTGATCCTTAAGATTATTACCAGGAGCTTTTCCAGCTGCTGAGAAAAGGCTGAGGGAGTGCTTTAAACAGAAGTGTATATTTGAGAGAGAGAGAGAGAGAGATATATGCTTCTTAAGTTTTGGTAAAAGGGGAGTTAAGTCATTTTGTTGTCTTATGAAACGTGTTTTGAGAAGATACATCTATGAGACAACCAAATTAAAAAAAAAATACTTGCTATGTCCTATTCTTAGTGTAAGCTGGGCAAAAAATAATTCAAGTTACTGGTGAATGAATTTCATCTTTACAGACCTTTGTAAAGCAATAGAATAATAATCACTGGTCTCGCTCCATTGTTATTCCATTGTTTCTAGTCTTGTAGTGTTGTTCATACACTGAGGTATCATGCTTACAGATGCGTAATCATTTTCAAATAAATACTTCAGGCAAATGGTTGATGGAGTGCTGCCATCTCTTGGTTATGCAAATTATATGTTGCAAGATATCGGACACTTTTCTTAGATGGAAATGCCCTCCCTAAACAGGTTTACTTTGTTTGTTATGTGAAGGGTGATACTTGGCTCTAATATTCAATGTATTTACAGACATTTTCCGTTTAATGTGTCCAGCAAGGTTATTAGTGATACTTGAGACACATTGAGTTTGTCCTTCCTGTTAAAGATGGAGAGGTTGGCTGCTGTTGAGAAAGTGGTTTAGAAGTGGCAAAGCATTAAAATGCTCTACAGACATCTAGGCATGTGGACCCCTGTTCTGTAGCTAGCAGCATCGAGGAGAGACCATGCACGTATAGCCTTGTAGCCCAGTAAATACGGCGGTGCCGTTGCACGTAGCATGCCAGTCTTTGTGCTAAGCTGAGGACACCAGCCTCAGGACTTCTCAGGCTGTGCCTGGACTGGGGTTTTGTTTTAGTTCGTGAAGTTGTAAGGGCATTATCTAACTCGTAGCTAGCTTTTGCTTAGCTTTGTACAATTGCATGCTAATGCTTATAGTTATATGTATTTCTGTAACTAATAGGTAGTAATGAAGTCCTTAGTGTAGAGCGAATTATCTATGACCCTGCAATAAGACACAACATAGAAAAGTACAGGCAGGTGATGGTAACAGATGCCTTGGAAATGTAGGCACAGGATGATACCAAAGGCCCCGGGGCTATGGTCAGTGACTGGTCATCAGATGAAAGCAACTTAACGTCCACTTAAAATGTTAAAGTACCTTTTCTCTAATGCTGAAAATAATGAGAATTTAACAAGAATCTCAGGCACATTTGTCCCTGCGGAGCTGCTGATACTCCAAATACTCAAGACAACCCACTCAAGGTATTTCAAAATGCAGCTGCTCACCTACTGGCACCTATTGGCTTCTCCAAGTCTGACTCAATCTTATAAAGCTACAAAGCTCTTCATAGTACATTTGTCATACAGGTTTCTCTGTGAGAGCAGTAGGAGAGATAAAGATAACAGTATGTGCTGATTAAATGATACATACTGAACTTTAACAGCCCAAACCCAAAGGAGGAAAGCTATGCATCCCTTTTATATGCCATTCCTCATACATTGTATGATGAATTCTCCTCCTGGTTATTATCTTCTGTAATGCAACTTCAAATTGGTTATTTATCTATGCATAAACATGCAGAAAATTCCACTCATTGGCAGCACTACTTATTCAGTTTGTGATAGGCGTCTTCAAATACTCAGGTATTTCCTGGTCTGTACATCCTCATATCATGCCATAGATATATTGGGTAGATTTTCGTTAGTCCTTTGATAGTTTACAGATACCCTTCTTGGTAGTCTATTTTCTGCCTGCTTATCAGTCACTCCACTGTTTCAGTTGTAGTCAGGTATAATAATTCGATTTCATGTCTTTCAGGCCTCCATAGGCTTTCATCGGTAGCCTAAGAAAATGTCCCTGTCTCAACTCCACCTACTACAACTTTTTTGGTGTCATATTCAAGGCTTTCAGTGTTGATTTCTTTTGGAACAGTTCTAGTTTTGAAAAGGCGTGAAATGTCGGTTTGATTAAAGTGGCTATGTGCAAATAGGCTGTGTTTACATGAATACTTGTTAATTCGAGGTTATAAACGTGACTGTCATTCTGTTTTAAAAATGAATGTTTGAGAATATACCTCCAACGCTCTGTTCAGGGAATATGGTGTCTCTAATTAGCAGAGTAAGGAAATGGCATGTCTGCTGTATTCTACGGACAAGATACATGCATGGGCCTGAGTAGGAAAGAAAGAAAAATACCTTCTTAATTAAGCTTTAGTTTACTTTTCCTAGTTCGTCTTTCTTTACTCAGTTGTTTATAGAAGGTGACAGCAATGGTGGGAGACAAAATAATTAAATGAGATTTTTTCTAATCCTTGCGCTCTATCACAAAAGCTGCTGCAGTCTACAAAACACCCTGATGGTTTGCATACTCTACTGCTCTTTCAGTATTCTCAAATCTCCCATGTTACTTCTTCAGTACAAGCATGAGATAAATAGTCTCACTAATTGGTTGATTCAGTTTCTGGTAACAACATCCTTACCAAATTCCTTGTTAAGTGGGTGAGAAAGAATTAAAGACTGCAAAACTCTTCCAATTTTCGTTTTGTGTGGGTAACGATCAAATATTCATGGAGGAAATTAAACATTTTCATGAGACTTAAAATTCAAAATGATCAAGTGGTTTTGAAAGTACTGCCTAAGGATACGTTCTGTAAAACTTGGGAAAAATGGTCTGTCTGTTTTTAACAGCTGTAATCTGTATGTGAGAGGTGTAGTAGGTCTACATTGAAAATCCTTTTCCCTCCCCGTCCACTTCAGCAACTGTGCAGCAGTTTAAAGAATGTGAATGGGTAGAAGGTACTTCCAAATCTGTATTTGTTATTAGAAAGGTCAGAATACCATTTCTCCATTATTGGTCTTCTGTATATTTAGATGGCCAATATGGATACCACATTTCAAACAGCAGTGTTAGAAACCCAAGGTGTTATCACCATCCCTTACAGCCAGCCTGAAACTGCTGTTAAAGTCCTACATTCCAAGTTTCCTTCAAAAATAAGAATCTCCTCCAGCATTACCAGCAGCTACGGACAATGCCACACCTCATTATATAGCAGAATCTTGGATTTTTCTTTTAGAGCACCATTTAGGTCAGAGAAGCATTGTGGAGGTAGCATAGCTATGTGTGCATTATGTTAGTATTTTGAGATGCCAACTATAACACTAGAACAGAAATGAGATTCCCTTCTGCAAGTAAAAATAGATAAGTTGGTGTGGCTGAACGGCAAAGGTTGCTGGAAATCAGGGAGCAAAATTTTGTTTCATGGCCTTATTTAGTATCCATTAAGTTCTGTGTTGTATGTCAATTTTGATGGATATCTTATAATGCCTGTAGGATAAGAACGCAACTACCTGCCATGCTGATTACATGACCTCACAGGGAATTACTTTTACCCAGTTACGCCCTGCCAAGCGAGCTGTAGTTTTCATGCCTACTCTGCTGTCTTAACTGCAATTAATGCATTTGTGAATAACTTACAGTTATTTCTTCTCATAGTCTCCACCTCCATATGAGGATAGTTCTTGTGCTTCCTTGACCCACAAAGGGACACATCATGCAGTTTGGAAAATGCCTTACATTAAAAATATATTGACTAGTTTAATCAGGGGTGGTAATTAAGTGTTCTTGTTTTCACTTCTCCAAAAATAAAATCCTTAGGTTTTGATTCTTCTTTTTGCTGGTCATGAATCGTCTTTGTCAGTCACAGGCGTTTAGAGAACGCCACACATGAGTAGTTAATTGCTATTATGATTAGGAGGACAAAAATAACTCCTTGGACATAACAGCAACAATGTGCACATTCAGAGCGTTGTTGGTGACTAAGGATATGCTTCCTTCTGTAAGACCTGAAGTTTTGGAGGGTTACAATGAGAGAGTGAGAGAGCCAACTCACCTTCGAGAAGGTAGTCATCAGCTGCAAAGATTGCAGTTTGCTGGGAAACAGCTATTTCATTTTTTGTATTTGTGCTAGTAATGGACCCTGTCAGTACGCATTCACACACATGACTTTAAGTGCAACTGTCTTTGATCGATTACACGGGAAGGAGGCTGCTTGTAATTCTTTCTGTGTTCCAGTTTATATACTATACCATTTCTCGGTCACCTTATTATTATGATCCTTGGGTGAATATTTAATAGATAATCACATACTTTTAGAAATTATTTTATTTCCAGGCTCTTATGTTAAATCTAATCAATACTTATTCTTTATTCAAATACAGCGTGATAAGTTTTCTTCTACATATCTGACCTTGTATAAGATAGCAATCCTTTCTCTGCTATAAAACCCTGGTATGTTTTCAATCACCTCTTTCTTTACTGATCTAGACACTAGCAGCAAGTTTTACAAGCTTTTGTTTTATTTCCTACTCCTCTTAGATGCTCATGCACAAATGTATTTCAAACAATTGGCTATAAACTATCTATATTATTCTGATCCATATGTCAGTGAAATTATATCAACAATATTTACCGCACTGAAATGGTTTAACAGCATCTAGCAGAACATCAGCTTGCCTGGTAATAATTCCCAAACAGAAATAGATTATATTTTTCATAGCTTAAGAAAAAAAGGTTAATATTGATTTGAAAAGTTCATACACAGCTTTTCTTTTTTTATCATATTCAATAGAAGAAAAGAAGTCTGTGTATGGGTCAGTTTTAAGAAAATGTGTAAATAATACGACTAATACTGGCTAGTAAGATTTTTCTGGCATGTAGAAACATTTAAATCTCAACTTCTTTTGGTTACATAGTTTTGTGTTGCAGAGAGATTGTTGTATTACAACTTCGAAGTATTTTATGACACAATCAATGAAGTTATCAAGCTGTTCTAGAAAAACAAACTCTAGCATGAAATTAAAGTACTGCAGAGACAGTTACATTTCTGCCATATGTGTCCAACATTTTCAGATTCAGGAAGTAAACTAGAAGTCACTTTGGTTTTGCACTACAGCTAAGAAAAGAATAGCATTATTTGCAAAGTAGTATGCATTTATACCATGGCTGTTTTTTGGAAGTTTGTTCTTATGAACCATCAGGAAATTGAGGAGAAAAAGTGCTTCCAATTACGATCTTATTCTGAAATTGGCAGTGGAACTGTATAAATGGTTCATTTTTTTGTATGCAGGTGGGTAAAGATTTCATATTATTACGCATCTGTCATCTTGATTCTTTGGTTGTGGGTCACATAGCCTAAAACATGAGATGACAGCATTGTTGGTAGGCTTTTGGAAAGGAAGGCTGCTATCTCCTACCCTCTTCAACAAAGGTTACAGAAAACAAATAACTAATCAGGAAC
This sequence comes from Burhinus oedicnemus, assembly GCA_008921705.1. Taxonomy (NCBI): domain Eukaryota; kingdom Metazoa; phylum Chordata; class Aves; order Charadriiformes; family Burhinidae; genus Burhinus; species Burhinus oedicnemus. Next base: position 496,835 of record VFFE01006418.1, on the reverse strand, counting down.
CAAATTCTGAAGTCCTCTTTCTGATTTCCCATGGAATAGAAGTACAGTTTGCACAAGACAGAAGAAAATAAAAGCCTGATACATAGTAAAATAGAACACAAAGTCAAAAAGGTTTATTAACACAATTTTAAAAAATAATCCTATAAATTTAAATACATACACATTGCCTGTATTCCTGGTCAATTTAAAACACCTTCTATAGCAGAACTTGTTTCCAGGCATAGCACAGAACTTTGCCCAGGCGAAAACATGAAAGAGTATGTTTAGAGTGAGTCTGAAAGCAGACAAGCTATTTATGACTGGATTGGTGGATCAATCTTTCGATGAACTGAGAAACCTGCCTTGGCATGATCCTGTATGCTTTTTTCTTATGTCACTTACACCATGGGGAGAACGAAATACACACCAAGAAGTTCTACAGCAAGGGCAGCAAACCCCTACTTTTTTAAAAAGCTCCAATAACTCTTTAAGCATGAATAATGATTCAGGCAGAATGAGTACCCAACTCATAATGCAACTTAACACCCACTTGAAATGTGAAAGCTCCTTTTCTATAATGACAAAATTAATGAGAATTTAATCAGAATCCCATAATATGGGGCGTTCACTAACACATTCTTGAGAAGAAAATCTGCTGGATATTTTGCAGCCATCCATTTTTTTTCTTTACTTGTGAGCAATTCACCAGGTAAATCTGTGCTCCTGAAGGCAGCGGCGTTTTGAAGAGCAATGAAGATACGCCTTCACAATGAAGTGGCTCGCATGTTCGTTTGAGGAGCTTGCAGAACAGAGTAATCAAGAAATTATAAGTGTTATACATCTAAGTATAATTTAACTAAAAAACAATTCCCCTTGTGTAGGTCACTCAGACACAATAGCAGAGTGACTAGTAGACCTTTCAAGTGAAGAGTGAATAGCGACCAGTTGGGAGGAGTTTCTGTGTTTGCAGAAACAAGTGGGATTCATTGGACTATTTCAAATGATTAGGAAGTTAGATCATGGTTGTTATAAAAACTAAAAAAGTGAGAGGTTATCAAGAAAAATAATTAATTTGGCTGCGGGTAGTCTATTGCCTATGGGTCTTTAAGATGAAGGACACTGTCTCACTGGAAGATGTGTGCTCTCTGTGTGGTAGAAAAAGATTTTGATTCAAGCTGCAAAACCATCAATGTAATTCACCTTTCCTGAGGCGTACAGGGGTTTTAGACTATAATTACTACACAAAGATTTTTGTGTAGGAACTTTATATAAAGATATAATGCCTATTGATAAAGTGATTTGTAACACTGTAATCAAGTAGATGGCAAACCTGATTAGGTCACTTGGTAGCGATCACTTTCTGTATTTGCTGTTGCTTTATGGTTCACTATTTGGGAGACAAAAATGAGCGTTACCACCACGTGATCCAGAATCTCCTATGCGACGTGACCCAGTGCTGGTCCATGAAGCAGATCATGCACCAGGAGCACCAAATTGACACTGGACTGACTTCCAAAAAAGGTACTACAGAGAGTCATCCAGCTGACCACAGCTTGCCACAGTGTCAATCTGTAACCTCCATCCTGATCCAAGCACGATAACCGTGTCTGTCCTAGCTGATCACCTAGAAACACTGCTAGATTTGTGCTCCTTGTTCAGGATGTGGGAGCAGAGGCTCATGAAACGAGTATATGCAGTGAAAAAAAGGAAAACATGGGATTTCAGTCTTGGTTTGGAGAGAGTGGAAAGAGGAATTCAAGCAAAATGGTCTCAGGATCCTGACCTGGGAAAATTGAGGTTGTGTCCATGCTCATGTCTGTGGTTCCAGGATGGAAATACATGCCACACCATATATCTCTCTATACATGCCACACCGTATATCCCATGCACAACAAATCCCAAGAAGCAACAAATATAATGCAGATGTGGAGTAAATTGGCTGGTCTGTAACTTCTTTATTCTTTATAAACTTAATTCTTCATAAACTTCATGCATTTTAACTGGAAAATCAAATAAGAGGGAAAATTAAAGTAAAAAAAAAGAAATCCAAACAGCCCCCATTCTTACTACAATTTTTTAATGAATTTTTTTTTTAGGTTAAAAATCCTGCTGTAATATATTGTGACGTATTACTCTTCTAATGGATCACTGATGGATAATCCTGTACTGCTGCTGATTTACCCCACTCCAAGCCGAACCAGTGTTTGTGTGACAGTGTAAGGCAAAAGACATTCAGATCTCTTTCAGCTGGTGGAATTAAGAAGATTCGTGCATATCCCTACCGTTCAGACCTTGAGAACTATTAATTGACTTAAGTATAAGCTTAGGAACAGAGCAGAACACTTAATCTTCTAACAGGTCTAAGCCTTATTTACCACTTAGCTACAAGGTCTTTATTTAAAAAAAAAAAAATCTCCAACAAGAGAAGGTTTTAATCTTCTGGTTCTAAGCCCCTAACCAGATTCCTGCTCAGTTTAAATCTGATCTAATAACCTAATTATTAAGCAGCTGATGCTTCATGTCAAACTCTTTGTGGTAGTTGCTTATGGTAGTGCTTGTAACTTTTGCATCCTGGTTTGCGGTGCTGTGTATGAGCGACCTGTACACGGGTCTCTTCTATGTGATAGCCTTATTCCTATTCACACCGTTTTTGTGAGATGCTTTTTAACCCTGGCAGCACTGTGCCGGGCACGCTTTCTCTCCTACTTCGCACAGACACAGTATAATTGAGTAAACTGCTTCCTCATACCGTTGGTTTCCTTTGCAAACTGGCTCATCCTTCCCGCTTTGGAAAGCAAGCGTATTTTGCCTTTTTAATACTGATGGTAGGAAGACCTGGCATGGCATGGGATAGTTTTCTGTACCAAAGCGTGTTACGAGACAGCCAAAGTGGAACTATCAGTGATGTTTTGAGCTCGCAGGAGTTGGAACAACCTCCGGTGCATCCTTACGAAACATCTCGGCACCGAGATCTGTAGAGTATGTGCGGCATTAGGCCACCTCCCGCACAACGGCAGCCTTCTGCAGAGGTTGCAAGATAATCACCTAACACTTTGGAGCTCCTCTAGCCACCATCCTCTCAAGGATGCTCAGGTGGTCTTCCACCTAATTGTGCTGGAGAACAACCACAGAATTCTCAGTTTGAAGGAAAAGAAGAGCTTTGCCAAGCACGGAAAGCAAGATACCAAACGGGAGCAGGTGAGACCACTGATAGCAGCGCTTTGGTTTCTTCTCTGAACGTTGGCAGTTGCCGTTGGCTCGAGGCTGAGAGTAACCACCTTCTCCGAAAAATAAACATCGGGTATTTCCCACTCTCTCTTGCTGTAAGGACTAAAGGATGCAATGTTTTCACAGTGTGTAGAAATCGAATGCAATTATTACTTCCCTCCCAATACTGACCAAACAGCCCAGAAACGGTCCCCTGAGGAACCACAGGCTGGAACGCCATCCCCACGGACATGTCCTCGCAGGGACACGGAGCGCCGGCCGCCGACAGACGTGGCACAGGCCCTTCGGGCAGCCAGCTGCCTCCCTGCAGTTTAGATTTGGATTTCAAAACAGATGGAAACTGATTATAAGAGATGACGAAGAATATATGGTCCTTTCTCTGATTTCCCCCCTCCCTCTTCCCGGAGCGCGAGGTGTGTTTGAAGGCGCCGCCAGGGGGCAGCCTGCGCCCCGCGCTGAGCCACGGGCTCGGCTGGGCTGGGCTGGGCTCGGCTCGGCTGGGCTCGGCTGGGCTGGGCTCGGCTGGGCTGGGCTGGGCTGGGCTGGGCTCGGCTGGGCTCGGCTGGGCTCGGCTCGGCTGGGCTCGGCTGGGCTGGGCTGGGCTCGGCTGGGCTGGGCTGGGCTCGGCTGGGCTCGGCATTTCCCGCTCGCCGCCTCAGGTGTTTTGGCGCAGAGGGAAAGGACGGCCCCTGCCCGCCGAGCGGGCAGTGCGGCGGTAGCAGCGGTGGGTCGGTGTGAGGCCGCGGTCTGTGTTTTAAAGCAATTGCTGTAATTTGTAATTCCTTCGGGAGCTGCAGCGTCCCTGCGTTTCCAGGCTGGGCCAGTGCCTGAGCAGAAGTTGTTAGTCGTGTCGCCTGATCTGGTGGCTCCGAGGTAGGAGCGAACTGGGGGGGAAAACACGCAACGAGATAGTGCCAATTACAAGATTTGTCCTCATTTGTGTGGTTAACGGGGCCTGGCTCTCTGGGTGGGCTCTGCCCGAGGCCGGCCAGGGTTGGCTGAGGTGGGTCTCCTCTGGCTGGAGAAATCGGCCGCTGTATCTAAAAACCCCAAACTCCTTTTTGTTTTAAAAGAGAGGCCAATCTCCAGCTACCACAGAGACGAAAGGCTCCATGAGAAATACTTCCATGGAAATATTTGCTTCAAACCTATGTCTGGCTGTGGTTTTGCAGACAAAACTGCAGTCGATGCGCATCATGGCAGGGGAGCAGGTGTCATTAACTGCCGGCCAGCTGCGCGTGGGTCTCACTTTAGGAAAAATGCAAATCTTTAATCCTACCATTTTTCTCGGAACAATAGAGAGTTCTGGGTAGGGCTCTCTTACTGTGCTGCCTGCCGTAAGAGCACCTCTGCGAACGAAGGGCCGTGTCCCTCTGGTGCATACGGGTGAAGAGCTGGACTCTGCCACGCAGAGGCTGTGACAGAAAATCGGGTGTAATGCTGAAGCTGAAAGGAAAGGGGTAAAAGAAAAACTAGCTGCTCCCTAGTGTTTGGCATTTGGGTGTAATGGCAGATGTATTAACCCCAGATTACATAGAAATGTCAAAGTAAAAACCCCATGAAAGCCTCTAAAAGCACTAATATTTATTTGCTGACACTCTTTTGCCTTTGAACTGTTATTCTATGCCTGTGTGACTATAATTTATACATCTAAGAGAGAATTTCACTAAAGAAGCAGAGGAAAGTAAATAAAATCCTTTCAGAGGAGCAAATATCTGTTCTAAGAAAAAATTACTACCTTGTAGTAGGGAGAGCACTTAGTTAGATTTTGGTGTTTGAAGCATTTCTTGCTCTGACCAGCACCAGAGAAAAAAGGCTTGGTTTCTGAAGCATGTTCTCCCATGCCCAGGCTTTGCAGGCAGCCAGCGGTGCCACCGACACCTGCGGTTTGCGGGGTTCCTCTGGTCTGGAGGATGCTGGTCCAGGTCAGAGATGGTGCGGGTGCCACTTCTGCGGCTCGTGCTGTGGCACAGAATGGAGAGAGGAGGTAAATCTTTCTGTACTGCATGAAAACAGCAGCTGATCAAATCATTCATCTGTGAATTGCTTTAGGAGAAAACTAACTGTGTGACAAGTTCAGTGAAAACAGCAGAGGGAAGTTGGTTTCATTACAATTCAGGAAGGTGTCAAAGGATGACCTATGGAAATGCTTTATGCTATCCCTTAGGTGTGTTTTGTCTGACCTGTACTGTATTGAGTAACACTTTGTAGAGGATACAGCTTTAAAACTAGCTATCAAATGTGCATGCTTTCATGGTTTCTGTAATTGGAAGACTAAAATAAAATCCTATGAAGTATTCGAAGATACAATATTCATGAGTGATAGTGCAGCGTATTTCTTAATATCTTCTGTGAAAATTTAGATCCAGATTAGGGTTAGGAGCAGAGCAGTAAGATTTGAGGATCAACGTAAAGGCTGTACTTAACATGAGTGAAGTGTTAAGAACGTGTTAATAAGAATGTGGTGTTCTCACAAGATTTTGGTCCTAAATCTTAGAAGTCATGGGAGGCTAGGGAGTCCAGGAAAAGGACATACTTCTATTTATAGTGGAAAACACCCCTTCTTGCTTGGGATCCAACCTAGAACTTAAATCCTAGGGGTTAATTTGGATGCAAAATCCCTTAACATTTGTTGTTAGGGTTTCCTAGGTGCGTGTATAATTTATTAGCAGCCATTTAGATTATAACACCTCATACATTTTCCATGATATCTAAAAAGCTAAATTTCCTGATAGTTTAAATTATTTTCTGTTCCAAGCAGAGGTGAAAGAATTTTTTCCCTGTTGCCTATTCTTAGCTTCTACACATAGCTGTTAACTAGGAGTATGTAAGTAAAGTAGCGGTTGCTACTTATGTTCCAAGTTCTTAGGTGACTTGGAAGTGTTGTATGGAGTTTAAATATTAAGACTTAGCCATAAGATGTTCAGTAAACAAGAATTAAAAAAAACTCGGTATCAAAATAATTCAGTATCACCACCAGTATAGGGTGCTGACAAGATGAACAACGATTTCCTGTGCTCATGACTACGGGGGCTTGGCAAAGAGACTACACTCCTGATATTCTACAAGGCAACCCAAAAGCCAGATGGAAAGGCAGGGAGGAGGTCTGTAAACTCCTAGATGACAAAGCTGTCTTGTCACAACCATCCTTACTATGTTTTCTGAAAATGAAAGACTGGACATGGCTAAATAGCATCAAAAGCTATGCAGACTCAAGCCGGGATTCTCCTAAGTGCTCGCTTGTAGCATTTCAGCCACAGTGGTTACTAGTTGCACCTGTAGAAGGCAATGCGATGCTTAGAGCTGAGCTCATGGAAGGAAGGTCCAGCTAGCATCTGAAAATATTCACTGTAATCATAGAACCTGGATGTAACACACAATTGCATGATTAATCTTGGATAAAGGCATAGCTATCTAAATTGCAGCACTAGCAAGTCGTTTTGTTAACAGAACAGGGAAGAGGTTCCCTCTCAGAGGCTGCAGGGCAAGGATTTTTTTCTTGTGATCTGTTCCCTCTCTGATGGGGGGTTTTGGCTAATTCTGATTGGTTTTGCCTATCCAGTTTGAAGAATTTTTTCCAGTTCTCACAGGGATTATTCTGTTTTATGTAGAAGGGAATGGAGATTTACCAGATATCTAATTGCTGAATTTAGATGGAAGATACTGACAGCTATAGCTTAGATGGGTGAAGGAATCTTCCTGAGAAGCCTTTGAGAAGAAAATACTCTGGATGGGGAGTTCCTATATGTATGGGAAAATGGCATACTTATCTTAGTACTTCTGGCAAATATCAATCTTTTTGCATGTGAAAAAGAAATTGTATTGGTTTTGATAAATTTATTTTGTTTTACAACTTTGTGAAAGTGGGAGTAATATTCTGGAAAATGAGTTTTTTGAGAAGTGAAGGAAGCGTGCCTTGAGTAACACAGTACTTTGTCCACATGCTTTTGTGGGTGTGCGGCTGCTGAGTCACAAGGGCCCAGCAAACCATCTCACCTCTTGAAGAATAGCAAACCTTATCTGTCACTTAGAGAATCTGTAAGTAGGGCACCTGCTGTAACTCCGTTACACCTACTCTAAGTGCTTGGTAATGAGCAGTTACATTTTTGGGACAAATTCTCTGATAGTGACAGGTTAGCCATGCCCATCTCTGTGTAGGCACCCTGGCTGACTGGTACTGCGCAGCCTGTGAGCTGATGGAGTGTAGCACTCGCAGTGCTGCCCCTACATGACACTTTTCCTTCCCAACTCTCATATTTCCATGTTGTTACTGTTGATCTCTCTAATAGGCCAAGGAAGCAAATACACAGGAACCCCCCATCAGGCTCCCTCTTGGTGGGCTTGAGAGAATCAGGTTATGTATATATGCTGGGATTTGGGAAGCTGGGAGGTATACACAGGCTACAGACGCTTCCCAACAAAGTGCTGTATAATAGACCATTATGAAATATGTTCCTTCCAATCTCTTTGGGTGAGTAGCTGGCATACGTGCTGGGGCAAGAGAATTTGCAGCTGAAAGAATAAATAAAATGTGAAGATCTGCCATATAGTTGGCACTTGTGGGATTCTGGCTGCTTAGTGTCTCTGTTCCTTTGGACCTGAATATTTCCTTTGTAGCCATAAAATAGGCTTGGGCTGGGACAAACAGAGAAATCAAGCAGCCTCTGCTTTTTCTTGCATGTATTGCTAGGGCTCCATAATACACTCATTTGCTGAGGAAGAGTCATAGACTTATTGCTAAGTTTAAATTCAGAAAACATACCCACTTGTGAATCCCTTTTCCTCTCAGTGGAACTGAAAGAACATCCAAGGACCAACTGAAGTAAAGTTTAGTTTGACAAAAATAGGGAAAATATCTATTATTTATTCATTACCTTAAACAGTGAATAACAGCACTGCACTAAAAGTGTGAATGATGGAAATAACCCAGCGATTCGTGTTTAAAGCCACAAAATCTTGATGTAGGAAGAAAAACTAGTTTGATGTGACACTGATGTAGACAGGTAATTCCAAACAGTTGGTGTGCATTATCTAAAATGCCATTAAAGTAATCAGTTTTGAAAGTACTACAGACTTAAATTTTCAAATATCCCTGGATGACTTGAGTATAATGCTATGGATCTGAAGTGAAATCTTCCTTTAATGGATTTAAATCCATTGGACAGTATTTGAAGACTTTAAAAAAATAATTTTCAGGATTTTGGCAGACATAACATGAGTTCTTTTAGGCTTAGAGGTAAGTATTAATAATACAGCTGAATGAATATCTTCCTTTTACTTTTCTGTAATTTATATATAAAAGAGAAATTTTGCAATCATTTTGTGTCTTCAGCCTGTATCTTTGATTTCCTAAATAAGTAACATAAGCATAATTCCAAAGACCTTTTCTGTTTCTTTTAAGATGTTTTCTAAGTAATTAATTGACTGTAAATACAGGATCTTAATGTCTGAAGAGGGAACCTAAAGATAGAGGTTAACTGAAAAAAATACTCCTTTTTAAAAAATGTGAGTTATTTTAGAATGTGAGTTGTTTCAAATGTGAATATTGGTTGAGCTCATTGAATAATGGAGTGATTTTGGATATCTTGAGTTTGCACAGTATTACCATATACATCGTTCTCCTCATGCTTTGTTATGCACTGCAGAATCAGTGAGACATATCCTTACTGTAAATCCTCTATATAGATTCATTTTTAGACCTGCATATAAGGTCTTTCATTAAAAATGTTGTTTTCAATATTAAAACAATGCTCTTGGTCCTCACAGCCCTAAGCAGACAAGCCTTCATTGGCAAGTTTTATTAAATCCCGACTCTTCCTATTTTTTAGAACTGTACAACTGAAGAGATATGTTCTTGTGTGCATTATTTTGGGATTCACTAATTACTTCAGTAAGTTGGAAAACAAGGTCTGGCAATACTGGTAATAATACATAGCAAACATCCATGGATATTGCACAGTGATTTTATAACGGAGGGAGACATAAAAATGAAGTAGAAAACAAACACACTAAGAATTACCTCCTGGGATTTCTTGAAAGAAAAGGCAATGATAGCCAACAGAGGGTGTTTCAGCCTGTTAATGAGCAGATGTAACTGGCAAACTTCCATAACTTGCTCTTAAATTAAATCATTATATAAGTAAAGCTTAATTTCTGATCTGTCTTTGGTGAGTTGCTAGTGAAGTATGCACAAAAGCAAGCAGTCCATGCTCCACCATTTATTAAGCTTCTTTAATGATTATTTATGTCTATGTCAGAAATGCGTGGTGCTGGTGAAAAGAGAATACACGAACAGCTGTAAAGACAAAGTAGTATTTTAGAAGTTGTGTTATTCGTTCCTGCTCATTACCTTTAGGCATATATTGTTTGGATGCCCATTCTTGAGGACTCGATATAAGAAATTGCAAGTGACACTTTTTGGCAATGCCTTGATATGCTGTTCTGCATATAAATTTAAAAAAAGGTTCTCAATTTTGTCACATGTGATTGCCAGAAGTATTGGTATTTTCTCACAATATAAGTCAAAGAGTTGAGTTAATTATTTGAGTTCAAATTGTGCTGTATTTTGTTTGATTTCTTTTTATACCTGGGGAGCTCAGAAGATCTAGGTATTGTGAAAGCATTTGTTTAAGTCTTAATCTTTTTATTTGATCCAGAGTGCTTCATATAAAGGAGCCCAAGGACTTTTGAGAAGAAAAAAACCCACAATGCACCATTTCAACAGTTGAGTTAAACAAGATCTGATTTTGATGTTGTGATTCTTTGCAAATCAAACATCTATATGTAGGAATTTGTTATTTTATATTCCTCTCTAATCAGTCAGACATACTGATATAATTTTTAGAATATTACATATTTGAGGATGTACTTCCTCTGATTTGTTTTTCTACTTTACTTTTACACGTTACAAGGACTACTTTTTGCTTCCTCATCCATAAAAGAGTTTCATAGCACGAGCTGTGTGAAAAAAGATTATTTACTCTCATTAAAATGTATACCTTCTGGATATAGATTCTCCGAAGTAAAGAAGGTAATGACTTTACTGAGAGACGACTCCTCAGAATGCCTGCAGTAATGTGAATCAGTCCCAGGAGATGCGGGCGATGTCTAAGTGAAACTGTCCTAGGCTTTATCTGCAACTGGCTCCTGAATAATATTGTTACATCGTGGGGGTTTTTTTCTTTTCTCCACATACCCCCCCTCCCCCCCCCCCGTGTGATTTATTAACTTAACTTTTATCATATAGTAGAAGGAACAATTTTTCCAGGGTTGGGATAATATTTTCCCTTTATGGAGAAAGCTCCACCCAAAGACCTTTGTGCTTCACCAACATTAAATATGGAGTCCTCAATTCACCACTTGGAGAGAGATGTAAGGAGATGATGCAAAAGGTGATGCAGAAAGATTTTCAGAGATTTCGCTAGTGAAGCAGCTAACGTGAGATGCACTGTGGCAAGCCTGGAGCCATTTTGGGAGCTTAGCAGGAATGCTGGTTCATCAGTAAAGTGAAAAACAGATACAAGATGTCTCGAGTTAAATATAAAAATTAAAGTGACTATTTAGGCGATTGGCTGAAAATGTGATTGTATGTAGATTGCCCAAAGTCACATAAGGATTCTAGTATGCGGTTAGGAACAGAACCCTGCTTGGCTTTTTTTTCAGTCATGAAGCTTACTGACAAAGCCAAGACCAGCCTTTGGAATAGGATCTTGATGGGGAGCCACAGTTCTTCAAGCACTTACTCAAGGAATTATGTGCAAAAATGTTTTAGTGTTTGTGTATTTCTCAACTATCCCTGTGTCTGGTGACAGACATGTTTAATAAAGTTCTCAGTTGCTTTTCATCCATGAAACTGTTGTAGAAGGGTGTAAAGATTTTCCTTTTAGGATTTTTTTTTCCTGAAGAAAGACTGTAAAATTGCACTGCAGAGGGCTATCAGTATGAATTTACAATAGCTTTAATTCATTTGTGACCAAAACAAATTGAAAAGTGCAGGATATGTGGATGATCATTTAGAAAAAATACACTGTGACAACAAAAAGGAAGTAGTGAGATGAATTACCTAATGCTCATTTATGTGCAAGATGGAAAATGGTTTTAGAGATATTGAGAAGGTCTCAGGAGATACTAATCAGATAAATATCAATAATGCTTAACAAACATCGGAAGAAACAGCATGTTCTCAAGAACGTGCTGTTTTACACATACTAGCAATACTTAATTTTGTGATCGTATTCCTAAATTCCAGTCAGGCTGAGCTTCTAAAAATGGGCTAGATCAGAAATATTAAATATTCTGAAAACAAATATAGCATCTTACTAATTTTGGCTTCTGATTCCTAAAGGTGCATGGAAGAAAATCCAGAGCTCTGTGGCTTAGAAAAGCTGTTTTCAAAAGCACCTTAAACTTCTAACAGGTAAGAAACACTCTCACATACTGAGACACCCAGACTTGGCAGTTAGCAGAGCCCGCATACAAGTCAACACATTAAATGTCCCATGTGGATTAAATGTGCTTAGCACCATCAATAAATGATCTTTTGGTTATCTGCACATGGACAGGAGGGAGATGAAGGACAAAATGGTGAAGCTTGTATTTCATATCCTCTATAGGCCACTATGATAAAGCAAATGTTTGTAGTTTCAAGCAAGGGGGACAGGATTTTGATAATTCTGAACCATGGATGATTCAGAGTTTTGAACTTGTGTTTATGCATAGTATTAAGGTCTAAAATTCATGTGGTTTTTTTACTGTGTAAAGGTGTGTACCACATACGTACAAGCACACAAGTTTATACAGGCAAATTACTGCACTCCACCACTGCAATTGCAGTTACAGGATCTTACACCTACATATTGCTTTCCAGCAGTGAAGAAATGCCCGAATATGAATAAAACTGCTTCTATGCAAGGGCATTACTCTCATACTGTGTTCCATTTCTAAACTGATACAGATCAGTATATGAAATGCACAGGCATGTTCAGTGATAGAGAGTAAGAGAAAATTTCCCAATACTTTTGCATCTAAAATGGATGAATTCTCTGTCACTCTGTTTTTCTCCACAAAATATTCTGACAGAAAGGCTAGATGGTTTGTGCGTAGCAGCACAAATGCCATTATCATGTTGATTGAGGTAAAGGGCAGAAGTGTTGGTCATAGGGATGCAGAAGAGAAGAACAATTTCTTACTGCAAAACTAAAGCTTAAATCAATTTAAATGAAAAAACCTTGTACTGTCCAGGAGGGAAGGACTCACACAAAATTTGAGAAGGAACATTGAACTTGATACTAAAGAGCAGCATAGGGGAAAAAACGTGATGGGAGAGAGAATAAATCAGCACAAAAGAGAAAACTGCCCTGGAGAAAAACCTAACTAGAGCAGAAGAGAAACATGAAAAGCAAATCGACTCCTTTGTTTCACACTTAGCAAAGCCTCAGTGTGGATTGCAGCATCAGTGTCAGCTTGAAGTTAAAAAACCCCCACAACCTTGAGTCACGTAGGTCAGAAACCACCTGAGCACAACTTCAACCCTCTTTTGCCGACACGTGTCATTGGTTTTATCTGGACTGCTACAGCCTCTTCTTTTCTGGTCTTTCAGGACCCTTTATGGTGCATACCAAAGAGCTCCTTTTTACATTTTTCTTTCTCACACCCCTCTTGCCACCCTTTTCACTGGCTCTGGTAATTCCTTTTGCATCTACTCATATCTATTCCACTGCTCCTGATCTCCCTATTAAGCTTCTACTTACCTGTGATCCTTGTCTCTACATTTACCTTTCTCTTTCCTTTGCTCTTTCAGGGTCTTGTGTTCCTTTAGCACCTCTTTTCCACAAGTTGCATTTGTAGTGTTCTGTCTTCCTCTTCACACCATCTGTGTGCTAGACTTAATGCACCTTTCCTTTAGTCCATTGTTTTTTGGGTGACTCTTGACAAAGCACCTTATGTCCCTCTACTTCAAATTTCACAGCTGTAAAATGGTGATATTGTTAACTCCCTTTGTAAAATGTTTTGAAATCTACTGGTGAAAGCTCTGCATTAAAGTGAATATTATTGCTATTTAAATCAATAAGTACTAAGAATAAGGTGAGCTATGGATAGCTCTTTCAGAGCTTTAATGTAAGATCCTGTTTGATCTTCCTCTGTCCAGCTGAGACAAAGTACGTGCATGCTGTGTATGAAGTGCAGACTGCAGCCTAAGCTCTAGCTCACATTTATTGATAATACACAGTGTGTACATAATTTCAAGGTTATATCATTGGCTTGAAAATATAGTATCATGTCTTGAGGAGGGATTGTAAACTGCATTTGTGGCTCCCTTCCTGCTTTGGGCATAGGTATAGATGAGAGAGAAAGGGCTGCTACAGGAACTTCGATCACTGGTCTGATGAATACATAGGATTACATTGTTAAGTGCCTGATACACTTTCTACACTTGCTAACTAAAACATATGGTGATGGCTTTTCTTGAAATTTTCCCTCAAGAATCATTTATCTCTATGTTGAGAATAAGCATGAGCCATTTTCCCCAGAAGGTGAAGTTCAACGCTGCTATTTCTGAAAACAGAGGCTTAGAAAGAAAATGCCACATCAGTTTTGACTCTGGCATCTCATCAGCATTTCCAGATCTCTTCTCACTTACCCTTTAGTGAAACAAACAATACGTGTAAGAACAGAGCTGGCATACACTTATCCTTCATTTAAAATGAAGATCATATTGAAATTATTTGAGAGCGCTTTTTGGTTTTACATGAATTATGAGTTGTAAGCTTTATTTAGTTGAGACTTTGTAAACGTTTACCTTGTTAAGCTGTTATTGCCAATTTCCCAGTAGTTTTATGTGTAGGAGAATAATATGACGTTTCATCAGATACTGAAGTACAAGATATTCCGAAAAGTATATTAAATACTTGCGTGAAAACCTGTGTTTTCGTAAACAATGACTAAGTTTTTCCTGAACCTGTTAATGCTGTGTGTTACATGTTGGTATTGTATAGGTATAGATGTGGCTGGACAATCTCTCAAGGTCATTTCCAGAACCAGATTCTGTTGTTTATGGTATGATCATAAAAAATCTGTTGATTGGTCATATGTCAGTTGATATAATGATGTATATTTTGTCTTTGTTTTTAGCTCATTTGTGTTAATTTTCTTAAATTCATTTAGTACTAACTTAGTCTTACAAGAAACCATTGTGTTCAGAGCTTTTCGGGATCTTTGGTAGAACTGATCACCTACAATCCTGATGTCTCCTTTTATGTGAACCCGCTTATTACCACATTTTGTAACAAGCCTGTTGGTAATGGTGGTCTAGACCTTAAGATTATGCTGAATGTTGTACTTTGTGGAACCTCTCACTATCCTGAGATGGTCTTATTTCATTAGATGTTATTTTATTTCTTCTTCCATGCTTTTTTTCTTTTTTTCCCCACAATAACCTGATGTATAAAACTTAAAAGGTCTGCAGACACTAAGAGATGAAAAGTAGAGTGATTCATCTCGGCACTGATCCAGTCTGTGGACTGAACAATAGGTTTTGTAACTGTCACTGCTGAGCGGAGTTCCTTGTCTGCTCCTGACATGATAACAGTCAACTGCACTACAAGCCTCCAGTCCCCCATGAGGGAAGCTGACTGTTAGCTCTGACTGTGGATATTTTGTTCATAGCACCACAGAATAGCTCCAACGCTATATCTACACTAGGAAGCAAAGAATTTTAAACTATTTGAGTTTTATGACTCATATTGGCTGTTTCTATTTCCAGTGTAGTCTTTATATAGAAATGAGAATATTTCTGGACATTCTTGGTTAATCCAGAGAGTGTTTAAGAAGTGGAAGGCTTGGATAGGTGCTAGCTTGGTCTGTACAGTGCTTAGCCCTTCCCAGGCCTGATCTGCATAGCTCACACAAGCGTGAACTCAGACCTCTTGTTAAGGCCAAGAGGATGTTTAGGCTGCCTTCTGCTGAAGTGTTCCTGAGTTTGACAGTGAAGTAAGCAACAGGCTATGTCGATGATGGGCAAATGTCATTTGGTAAGAGGGCTCAGATCTGCACTTCCATGACAAGGCAGATACGGGCAAAATGACTGGGCTTTCTTATGATAGTTACCAGGTTGTTGAATCCTATCTCTAATCTACCATTCTGTGAGGTAGCCTCTATCTACTGTTTCTCTTGGTGAAGAAACATACAATTTTCACTCTTTCTCTTCTGGAGTGTAGACAGGTAATCTGTCTTAATCTCAGACCTTGCAGTTCTGCTTTCTCTAAGAACAATGACCATACAGTTTCTTTAAAGCATAGCATTCACTTAAATGAAAGCATCTTTACAACAAGTGATGACCTATGTAGCTTGCTTTAGGCTTTCCCTTTACTCATACCATTCCCTGAACCTGAGGAAGATACAGCTTCTTTGGAAACTCTCCTAGAATCTCTCCTCTGTCAGCAAGCTGACCTCCATCCTCTCTTCCTATGAGATGTCCCTCTTAATTTGGTGGTCTTTGACTTCATACTCCTACCTTTGACAAATCAAGTTGTTGAAGTGGAAATGGGATCCTTCATTGTGACTCATTTCCCTGTCATCTTCCAAGTATGCTCTGGACATCTGCTCTGTTGCATTCTTCTTTGCTCTTCCTACTACTACAGCATAGTCACACAGAGGATTGTAGTAATCTACCGTAGTTGGTTATTTACCACTAAATAGTAATTTTGTGAACTAATTGTCCTAGTTGTTCCCCATGTGCAACAAAGTGGTCTGAGGTAGCTTTTTGGCCAGGCGCAATCCCTCTGGGTCAATAATTGATCAGCTAAAGTTGTTTGCTAGTGTGTGTAAATAGCATTTTATTTGGTAAAAATATTTAAAGCATCATTTACTTCTGCAAACAAGAAGGTCACTTTATTGACAGTAGAGAGGCACGTACCAAGATGATAGAATTTTCTAACTTTTTATACTGGATTACTTCCTGGGAAAAGGAGAAAACTTACTCCAAAATGGAGATAAGAAAAATCATTGTCTGAATTGATACCATCTTAAGTCTAAGGATGGTAACTGCATAGGCAGAGGTCTCCAGATTAATTTCTTGTATATCCAGTAGAGTTAATCTAAGAGTGGCATTCTTTTGGATCAGTACAGTGTTGATGTTAGAAGATCACTGGGAAAGAAAAGAATTATTTTTTATTAGTAGCAGGACTGGGCAGAGAAGTACCTGAGCAGAAGAGACAGAAATACCTGTTTGCACTTGATAAGCAGTAAATCACATTATTTGAAACATTTTCCATGCAATAAGTCACTATTGTCTCTTTAAGGTACTTGTATGTGTGGGCTCCAGTCCTACTGTGCTATACACTGTCCAAATATAAAAAAGTGTAAAAGCCAGCTTCAAATAGTTGAAAATCTAAGTGAAAGGCAAACATAAAGATAAAGCAAATAGATAAAGGGAAGAGGGGAAGGTGTAGTGAGTACAGATGTTCTGAGTGAGTGAATCTCAGCCTTGTGACTAGTACCTTCAAGAAATGTAGAGATCATGCTGGTATGGAGTTTTGTGAAACATTTTGATAAAACTGTTATCAAGGAATGAATCAAAATAGTTCCTGTTAAGGAAAACATTATCTTTGCTGGCTATTAGAATTCTTTCATTACTTGAAGAGAGGAAATCTTGTAGCTACAATAGTAAATACAGTTTGTGTGGATAAAGACACTTTAAAAAAAATGATCTCGGCATAAGAAGAAAGTTCTCTTGTGGATTATGGAGCTCTAAGAAGGTAAGAAATAAGGACTTGAGAAATAGATTAATAATTGAGTAACGTAAGGACCCGTGCTGGAACTTGTGAAAATTGTCTGGAAAGGGAATAAATAGTAATTTCTTTTTTTTATTGGCAAGGTGAAATTACATGGGGCTTGTTAGCTATGAGGAGTTAAAAAGAATGCAGGAGGATCAAACAGTGATCGAGCATTCAGTAATAAATGACAGGTGAGCTTCAGGGTAGACAGCTGATGGTAACTGATTCTGAAGGGACAATTGGAACTAATCATACTACCTGATAGATTCTAAATTAGCTGTAACAACGAGAAAAAGACTTGGCCATTGCAGGGAACAGTATAGAGAAGGCTGCAGTTCAGTGCAGTCTAGAAAGAAATTGAGATGTTAGATTGTATTAAGACAAAAGGAGTATCATAGGAGTATCATTACAGAAATTTATAGTACACCTTTCCTGTATTAAAATGTTCAATCTCAGTCATTCCATCTCAAAAGGCATATGAAATAATAGAAAAGGTCCTAAAGAGAGCAGCTACACTGATGAAGAAATACAAAAACAATAGCTGGAGAAGTAAACATGAGAATATTTAAGACAGCGCTAAGACGAAATTAGTATGGGACAACATAATATATGAATGATAGTGAGGTGAGTCTTCCCATTTTATCTGCCATAAAATGAAGTGAAAGGGATGCTTCAGTTGATTTTACTTAAGCGCAGTTAAAAGGCAGCAGACTCAAAATAATGACTAAAGCAAACTGAACACTCTGCTGAACTGAGTGTTTTCATTCTTAACACTTTGCTGAGAGGAAGATTCTTAAATGAGATTTTCAGAGTTGGCTGCTTCCCAGTGGCTGCTGCTCGTACTGGCGCGTGGCCACTCTGGGTTTTCCAGGGCATTTGGGACCCCAAGGTGCAGTTGGTCACCCAGGAGCCACTGCTGGCCGTTCCAGGTTTGGTTTCTGATCCTGTTTTTCAGGACCAGACTTAAAATTGTACCTTGTCCAGCTGCCGACTGACTGAATGAGCCCTGAGTAGTCTTCTGAATGCAATGCTGTTTGTACAGGTGACCAAACAGCATGTGATACTGTCCAGCTTTCTGGCATTTGTCATCCAAAGAATTCAAACTACTGGTCATTTCTACTTTTCTACCTTCAGGTCCTCGTATGTTGTATCATGGATCCTATCATGAACACTCTAGCAGGTTAAGTACGTTTCATTGTGCGAAGCACTCTCGTTAGCTAGCTTCAGTATCAGTGCCATCTGTTTAGTTAATACTTTATCTGGACAAGCTCTGGTCTAAGTCACTTCCATAATGTACCTTTGATATTTTGTGGAGGCTTTTAAAATGGGCAGATTGTCCTGGTTTGAGTGACACAAGATTAATTTCTCTTTCAGTAATCTTACTTTTTGTTAAGGTCCCTTCTAATGCTTGGGAAAACCACACTTTTAGAAGACTCTATTCTCTGAATTTGTGAAAGTATTTACTTTATAGCCAGCTATGGTATGTGGGTTTCAAGGTCTCAGTGTTTTCGAGCTAGCCAGGTGCAGGGGTGAGGAGCAGCAACAAGACCTGGGCACTTGACCCAGTCTGGCCAACAGGGTTATTTCATGCCATGAACGTCACATTCAGTATAAATTAGAAAGTTTGCTGAGGTGTTTTCTCATCTATGATGGCTATGATCCAGAGAACTTCTTGCCCTGGTGCCAGACCTCTGAGCCCTTCTCTTCCTCCCGAAGCCATAGCGCTCACAGTGTCCGACATTTGCTGTCCACTGCTGGGAGTGCACAGCTTCCTATGGATAGAATTGGCTGTGTATAATCCTTGTATATTTTATATTGGTATCAGGAACAATATTGGTTCTTTAGTATTACTAATGTTAATTGTTTAGTATTAGTCTATTAAATCTGTTTATATTTCAGCTCTCGGGTTTCCTTGTTTTCTTCCCGATTCCCCTTCCCGGGTGGGGAGGGGTCATCAGGTGACAGAATAATTGTCTAGACAACAGTAAACTGTTGTGGCTTCTTCAAACCGTAACAAGATAGATGACAATAAAACGATCAGAATATCTAGAATCTGTCATTCACTCCCTCAAATGTGTCAATGCTTCAATTGCACAACTGCAGTAATTGCGATAATTTCCCTTTTTAGGCCTGTGTACCATTGTTTAGCCTAAAAAATGAAAACTGATTCTGGGTAACTTAAGGCTAACTTGGTGTTTTCTGAAGTTCACCTAAATTAACTCTGGCATTTTTACCCTTTAATAAAATTTAAAAATAATTTATCTTAATGATCATTTTTTGTTATTTTTCTTAGATTTTCATGGGCAAAAAGAGCAGGCTTTTAATGGAGGTTTAAAAAATAACATTGAGAAGACAAGGGCAGCAGATAGGATTGGAAGGGACTCTGAGAGATCCCTCAGCCCACTCAAGATGGGATTAATTATGCCGAGTCATTCCTGACTGATGTTTGTCTAATTTGTCCTTAAATACTTCTGGCTGCAATTTAAACATACTAGCAGAGTGGGTAGTAAGAGTAACTTCTTGCAAAACTTCTCTGTTATTTGAAGACTATTGTTATGTCTCCTTGAGTCTTGGCTAAGTTAAACAAACCCAATTCTCTCAACCTTTCCTCATAGAATGTGTTTTCTGCACCTTTGATCGTTCTTGCTGCTCTCAGCTGTCCAGCTGATTCATATCTTTCTTGATATTCGGTGTATTAAACTCCATACAGTGCTACAGCCTCAGGCTGTAGCCTGCTGAGGGCTACTTCGTATGTCCTATGTGTGACATCTTCATCGCACAACCGAGTAGGAGGGTAATTTTATTAGAAAAAATACTGACTCATGTTCTATTTGTAATCCTTTAGCCTCCACATCTTTTTCTTAATTAATTGTTGTATAATTAGGTGTTCTCCATGTTGTATTTGTGCAACTGATGATTTCTAGATAAATCAGTATATTGCACTTGTCGTCACTGAATTGTATCTTCAGTTTGTTTAGATAAGTTTTGAATTTTAATGCTGTCCTCCACAGTCCTCATGCATCCTTCCAGCTTGATATTATCTGCAAATTTAATTACTGCATGTTTTATTCCATCATTCAAATAATTCATAAAAATGCTGAATAGCACTGAGCTCAGCTTAGGCTCTTGCATGAGCTTTGCTCAATGCATCATTTCCTTTTGGCAGTAAACCAATGGTTTTGCGGAAATTTTTTTAGTAGTTGTACAATAACTTCATTGAGATTGTACCACCTTAGCTCATTTTTGACAATATCGGAAGAGATTGTGTAAAAAGCTTTTCTGAGGTTGATCTAAAACTAATCATGAGCTCAGAAGCCTGTTAACCTGTCCTAGAAAGAAATCAGGCTGACTTTTAGGAAGCCTGTTGTTTTATAGGTGTTTATTGTTTTCAATTGCTTTCATAATTATGGAGGATTCAGCCCAACTTCGAATAGCCTGGGATTTCCCTGTACTGCCCTTTAGAGATGGGCACTATGTTTGCCTTCTTTGGTTGTTTGACACTTGCCTGCCACTCTGATTTCAAGGTAAATCACTAATGGATCTAGATTTCAACCCAAACAGCACAAAACATTTCTGTTACTTGATGTGTTTCCCTGGACTAACTCTACTTATTACTAACTTACTTAGCAAGTATTCTTATGCTGCTGTTTCCTTGTGTATTTATAGTTGTACTTTGGCTTTTGTATTTTGCTTCTATGTTCCTGCAACTGCATCAAGATATTAAATAGGATGCAACTGCCTTTTATTTCAAAGCCAAGCCATATTTCATCTTTAATAAGATGACCTAATGGTCACTGTTAGCCAGTGACTTCTAAGCAGACCGTTCCCAGTTTTCTGCATTGCATGCCTTTGCATATTTTCCAGTCTATATACACTGGATACTGACTCCGTTAAAAAAAGTCTGTATAAGCTCTTCTTCTGTAGTGTCACTCCTACGTGTTCCTTCCCATTCATGCTCAAAGAAATAAACCCAGCTGTAAGAGAGCTGATTTCTGTTGGTTATATTTTTTTTTTGTTTCAGATTGCCTATTTCTTTCTCTTTCTGATGCAGCAAATAGTTGGTGATGACTAGAAACAAAAGAGCTTGTGTGTATACTCATTGTAAAATATGGCATATTTTGTTGCAGTAGTGGTGATTAGACATGAGCTGTCAGCATATTCCAGTGTTCTACAGTTAACTATGCATTAAAAATATTAATAGGAATAATAGCTTCTATTATACAGAACAAAGCTGCTTTACAGTCCCTACCTAATGTACTGTGGAACTGTAGCCCCCACCTGGGGAAGGTAACAGTAAAATAGCATAGAGCGTACCGGTTAAATCTGGGAAAATGTCTGCAAAAACTCACAGAGGAATTCAAAAGAAACCGGAAATTTTCTGACAGCCAGAGACACAACAAACATTTCAGTTAATAGATTAGCTGGGGGTGGGGGAGGGGGGCATTCTTTCTCACCTGTGGTTTATATGGGTAAAGGTTCAGTGGCTGCATTCTGGCCTACAAAGGTAATTTCACATATGGCAGTCAATGACAGCCAAAGAAGATACCTAGTCTCTGTAACACAAGTGTAAACTTCTTTTAATGTTCCTCTCTATTGACATTTAACTGGCTTGTCTGCAGCACAGAAATGGTGTGACTTAAAAATCAACTCTTAATGAAGTTGCTTCAGTAATGCGGACCCTTTCAAAAGGCCTGATTAAGCCAAATTGTGAATCTGTTTCAGATTTATTTGTTTGTGTTCACTCTCTGTTGTATTTTGGTGGCAATAATACTCATAAGCAATAATAGCTGATTTTTCTCTATGATCATTTGCATAAGAAGTTAGATGAGAAAAATAGTATTGCCCAGTGATCTGTGCATCATCATCATCTGTGCATCTAATCATCATTAGCCATGGAGCTTACACTCTGAGTTGTAATACCAAGAAAAGGAATGAGAAAATATAGCTGAGCTGTGATTAGCAAATCTGAAAGATGGGGTCCGATTGGGAAATCCCTGCCCACAAGAATGATTGAACTTGTTCTCCTCCAGACTAGAAGCTGCTCATGGTAGTGATATGGATGTCTGTATGCTTTAACTTGGACCGAGGCCATCCTTTCTCTTCTGAAAGGTCACCAAAGAGCCATTAAGCAGCAGCAACTTTCAGCTTCATGTCTGAAGTAGTTTGCCAGTCACAAGGCAGCACTTCACAAAGTTTTAAATTCACCCCGTTACATCAAGAGCAATGTAATAAGCTCCGGTAGTCACACAGGACACGGACTATCCTCTTGGATAACACTTAATGTATGCTTTGTCATCCCTGAAACTCCACACTCTTGTATAGTGCTATTACGCTTAAGGAAGAATATGTGCCTGGTGAATCACTCCTACTAAATCTGATTTACTTGTAGCAAAGCCTAAAACAAACAGCCCAACACATTCACAGTAGTAAGATATACAGCTTCCTTTGCTATTCTGTACACAGGATAATGACAACAAAAATAACAGCAAAGGGTACCAAAACACCTTGAGGAAAATGACTTGTTGTAATAGTGCCTGACCTCTGTCTGTTGTCCGTCCTTTATATGTTGCCTGTACAAAAGTGGAACCAATACACATTAAAAACCAAAACCAATTCTGTAGCTACTGAATGATAGACAGGGTATGTATTTTTCAGATCTATTCTCTTGCCTCCAACTACCTTTCTTTTACTACCAAAAAAAGGGCAAAAGGAAACATTTATTTGTTTAAAAATGTGTACCTTGCATTTCTCTTCTGATAACAAAAAAAAAAAAAGAAAAAGAAAAGTGTTCCTATACTATTATTTATTACTGTGCATTGTCTGCTAAGGCTATGTTTTCTATCATGGGATTCAAATTGCTTCTCGTGCCATCAGCATTTTCCTTTTTCACATTTCTTTCAAGGCAAAATAGAAAATGTATTTCTCTGCAGTAGCGACGGTGATCTGGGAAAAATTTATTTAGGGTGAAAGGGAAAATAATGGAGTCGGAACAGGTATCCACACTAAAAATCTATTTAGAACATCGAAAACCAATGTATTTGCAAGACAGCATTGTATCTGTTTTAAATTAAGCTCAGGAAGATACAGAAATGTAGTGTGTAATGACCACTAACCTGCCTATTTGCATTGTAGATTAAAAAAATCTGAAGATGTATTAATGAGGAGTTGAAATGAAAGACTGTATTTACGGAAGACAGTAGATTTATTTTGCAGAAAAGCAGTGTGAAGGCAGTGCCACTTTTGTAATGGTAAAACTTGGAGTGCATTTAAAAATAAACAAATGCATTTCCATTCAGGATTATTGCACAGGAGACTACATAAATAAAAATCCAAATACTGCTTTCTTAATTCACATATACAGTTACATTTAATGGCAATAGGACTTCCAACATGAGTAAGACCAGCAGGGTCTGGCCCACAAAAATTATCTTGTTTGCAGTCTGCCTATTTTCTAAAGGTTAGCACTAAGATTTCATTTACTGTCTTCCGTAGCAGCAGCTCTGATTTAAGGAGATGCTGGCTGCTACCCTCTCATTCCCCTTCCCATTCCTCTTCAGCTGTGCTAACACAAGTGTTTGTGGGGCCATTTGGCCAGCCAAATGTGAAAAATAAAACCCAGACCAGCCAGTACTGTGTGCGTATTCCACAATGGCAATGTAGAAGAGCAATGAAGATCTGGGGAGTTTAGTAAGAGTAGCTCATCCAAAGATAAATAAAAGCAGTCATTAATGAATGACAGATACAGAAGTAGGGTCTGTTTTTGAGTGCCAGACCTTTCCTCCTAGTACAGTAGATCTTTTAGTGGCGCAGTAGTCAAAAAGAAAGGACTATTAAAGCTGATTATCTAGTTTAAAAAACAATATTAAAACGTTCATATTCCAGCATCTTCTGAATTTTAGAGTGAGTCTGTTTGCATAACTGTAGCATTTACAAAATTTAGCTATGACATGAACAGACAGTTTTATGTCAGACAGCTTAAAGTTTCAAGTTTTCCCCTTTCTCCAGGTAATTAGAAACAATAAGGAATTCTGTCAACAATGCGACAGGAAAGAAGGAACATAAATTGCGATGCAGTTAGCTTCTTTTCCCTTTCTTCTCCGAATGGATAACATTCAAACTGCTTGAGTCACAGATGGGGATACAAGGCTCTCTTCTGAAATCATTTAAGTATGTGCTTAACTTTAAAAATGTGAACACTGTAAAAGCTGTAAACGCTGAGACCACTTACACTTAATCTTTAGGATGTGCTTAGTAGTTTGCTGGATCAGGGCTAGAGTACTGAGCCTTTACAGGAATGAATGCAAGCTGATCTGCTTATGAGAAGGTTTAAAGGAAATTTAATTTTTCCTTTCATTTAAAATTCTGTCAACAGTATATCCTTCCTGGCCCCTGCAGGAAGAGCTGTATCTAGATAATGTTTCATTGTTACTGCAGCAAATGGGCCGTAAAGTAAATGTTCTAATTAGTCTTTGAAACATTAGGCTGGGTGTAGCTAGTCAGACAGAATTGTAAGCTGGCGTGTAGAGACCCTTTAATTCGATTGGGCACCACGCTGGAAAGAAAACGGAGCCCTTCTGCGCTTTTTTTATAGTTTCTTTTTGCTTTTAAGTCTATTGTGACCTGATGTAGTCACTCTTTTGCTGCCTGATATCATGGGGAGAATCCTTATTTTTTGTTTTATTTCCATACTTGCCATTTTTGACATGAGAAGACAGGAGAAGGTGGCTGATATTCCAGAAAACACATTTAGCTTTAGTCTTTGCCTTGAGAATTTCAGATACAGTATATGAATTCTGCTTCAGATGATCATTTATGCAGATGAAAAATATTATTTTTGCCTTCTAGTACCATCTTTAAATGTAATACACTTCATGGGCATGTCTTGGTGTCCAGAGAGACTTTTATGTGGGCCTTGAATAAATTAGTGCTAGCGCTGATAACATTATAGGCATGCTGACATGACTGTGTTGCCTCTAGAACTTCTACAAGACACAACACAGTTTCATAGGGGTTCTAGCTTGCTTTGAGTACCCCAGAGATCTCGAAGATGGCATAAGAGCAGGCAGTGTTGAGGTGACTTTCAAGTAGATAAGAAACAAATGTTGAATGTATAAAAAAGTGAATCCCTGTGCAAGAGAGAGTTGCAAATGGATTTTGGATGTCCAGGATCTTCAACATGTGAAATATCTGAGGCCATTAGGAAGGCAACTACACTGTAATAAGTCAAGGAAGGAAGAAGATAGGGAAGCTTGAGCTGAACTTTAAGTTGGTCATTCCAGGTTGGTTTGGGTGTTTTACAATGAACTGCCTTGTGGCATGGAAACACTTTGAGGGTCAAGTCTATTCTAGCACCTCTTCCAATTAAAGACCTTATTGAAACCAAAGTGAAAACATACTGTCATCCATCATATTGGCTCTAGACTTGGTTCATTCTCCCCAAAAGACTTCTACAGGCACATGAAACTTTTTAGGAAACAGCCTGGCAAAGGTTCTAGCCTTTACTGGCAGCTGTGAGCATACTGTGTAGTTGAGGAACTCAGACTCGCATCTCACTGAGAAACTGCCAAGAGATTAAATAAACAGTCAGGCAAAGCATAACTCCTTTGCAGGAGAGCTGCCCTTTGGTACAATAACACTGTAGGAATTCCTTCACTACCGTTTCACCTTATCTTATCTATTAACATGTTTGCTTGAGTTTTATCTACACCTTAGCAGTTCTCCAACAAAGCTGCGGGCAACCAGTGATAGCGTAGAGTGACATTAAGAGTGATCTGATCTGATCTAATCTGCCTGGGAAACAGAGTTGGCTCAGATGCAATGCTAATGTAGAACAACATTAAGAGTGATCTGATCTATTGGCACAGACCAAGCATCAAGGTTGGCTTAATAGCAAAAATGGCCCATCTGCAACTAGTACTGCTGAATGTGGCGGAGTTGCACTAAGCCTTAGAAATGGCTGGTGTGTTGTTGCTTTCTCTGTGCACGGATGGGTGTGTGATGAGTCTTATTACCATTTGTCATGTAAATATACATTTAGGGACCTTATAAAGCTGCCTGAATTGTTCCATCCGTAGACTAACTGCTCCTTGATAGTGTTGGTGGCTTAGTTAAAAAGCCTGTCTAAAATGCATGTCATTAACTTGATGGACTACAATAGCTCCAAAGGTTTATCATACCAGTGCAGGTGTTGAACTTGAGTATGGGAATAATTCTAGTGGCTAGAGCAGAAGAATAGGAGGTTGGAGATGTCATGGAGTTTCTCACTGGTGTATTTTGAGTCTCTTTTAACCTCACTTCTCACCCTTCTGACAGAAGTATTTGAAGAGAAAAATAAATGTCAGCAAAGGTTTTATGAATCTTGGATTTTAGGTGCCTCAGAAAAGCAAAGTATTTTACAAACATTCAAAATCAATTGTCTCCATTCAGGTAATAACAGTTATTAATTCTTTCAATCAAACTACTGAAAGCTTTTAATTCTTTTGTAAACTGGTGGTCTACAGCCTATTTAAGTTAAAAAAAACAATACAACAAACCAAGTCTTTATTATGAGTATATTATGGGAGCACTGGAAATCTTCCACCAAACCTGCACTTTCACAGAAGTAAAATGGCAGCTAAGTTCTGTCATTAAAGAGATACCAGCCACCTCCATGAAACAAAATCAAAATAAATAAATAAATAAGCTTAAGTTTGGAATTAAACCTTGGAGTTTGTGAACTCACAGCATCTTAGAAAAACATAGTTTGGAAGGGACCTTTGAGGGTCATCTCATCCAGCCTCCTCCCCCAAGCAGGACTAACATCAGATGAAGGATTGCTCAGGATTTTGACCTGTCAAGTTCTGAAAATCTTCAAGGACTCAAATCTCTCCTTTTTAAAAAAAAAAACCAAGCATTTTTTTGAGGGATCTGAATCATGCCTTTTGAGTCATATGTTTAAAAGCTTAGGCTTTAGAAATCAGTGAGGAACTGTTGATTGAAGGAAACAAGGAAACAAAAATGGCCTTTCTGTCCAGGAGGGAGGTGCAAGCTGTCTCTATACATCTGTAAATGTTTTCTGAATAACTGTCTTTTAGTACCTAAATAGTAAAAAAAAAAAAATTTAAGCAGCTTCTCCCTCTCTTATGTTTCATTTCCAAGCTAAATTTTAAACCACAGTACATTTTTATGAGTGCTATACATAAAATTTTTGAAGTTAGGGTAAAGAATGGAAACACAGACAGAGCTTTTATTATAGTGCTGCTAAGGATGTTGCTGTAGTAAATAAAGTACCTTTAATATTTTAAGAATGGCATCCCTGAAGTATCTTATATGATATTTCTTCTCAACTGCCTTTCTTTAGCTGGAAAAAGGAAAAACAGTTCTTCTAAACACATGTGCCTCTACCTCATCAATTATGTATATAATTTTTTCAGGATATAATTAAATTTAATTATATGAATTTTATATATCTAAATTAAATACTTAATTCTTATACTAAACATAAAGTAAGAATCTCTGAACGGAGTTAATACATATATTTTTGAAATATTTTCTTTTAAGTGGATCCTTACTGCCTTAGAATAATGGTTATAATTATAAAATAATGCCCCCAAAAGACTCAAATGTGCTTAGAATTGTTTATTCCAAACAGAAAGCTTGTATTTACAAAGCATGGCTTATGCACATGGGTGGATCATGAAATTATTTATCAGATTATTTCAAAGAGTTAATGAGAAAATTGTAAATTATTCAGAAATAGTTTTAAAAAAAGAGATTACATTAATCAAGTAAATAATTAATTGTGAACTGTTTGCCCAGCTCCATTCTAACCAAATTCTTACAATGTCAGGAAAATTAAAGAAAAGGATATTTGTAATAAACACAGATCACCTTCACATTGGGCCAGCATGAGCACTCCTTCACTGATTCTGAGTATTTGCAAGAATTCTTCTGTAATTTCCCTAAATTGCTATGTGTGCATATTGCATTAAATGGACTTTTGTCATCGGGAAAGTAATCCGAGAGTGGAAACTGGAGGTCACTTGAAAACTGTAAGACAAAAAGTGCCTTAAAATGATTTAATACAAGGATTCGTAAATATGTGTAATATGTTATTTTAAAGGGGCTTTGAAGCAGGGAACATTTTAATGAACTATGGAGCCAAATAAATGACTTTTTAAGTAGAAGAAGAGGACAGAGATGAATGAGGGAAAAAAAAAAAAAGAAATGGAACTGAAGAAACAAAATGGATCAGGTATGAGTAAAATGATTCTGCCATACTGTGAGAAGGAAGAGAGCAAACCTCATGAGTACCACTTCTTTCAGTGTTTTGAAAAAGGCACTATTTCTTTGCTAGGAAATGTAGGCTATTATCAGTCACTGGTTTTTCAAGCATATCATGGGCAAAAAAAAAGTCATAAAGTAAACTCAGGCTCTATTTTCCCTCCTCTCTTCATATGGTAAGTTCAGGGACAAAAACTTCAGACTACTGAAAGATGCATTTATCTATTTATTTATTTACTATGTTAGCTAGCAAAAGTCAATATAGAGTTACATTTGGTAATTTATTTCACTATGGAACATGCAGGGATCTGTTTTCTGCCATGTAATATTTAATGTTATATGAATCTCTTCTCATAAGCTAACCAAGAGGGATATTAATTATTTCATATTGAGCATGATGTGTATAATTTCAGATAACACAAATGCGTAGTTGAAATGTGTGTCCCTTCTTACATCCACTCTATCTCTATCTATTCATAGGACATTGATCAAACAATTATGAAAAAACAAGGGACCCAGATATAGGCAAGTCATCGCCAAGTTTACGCCATGGCAAATGATGTTTCACTACAGCTACCTACAAAATAGCATTTTTCTTTCATGAAATGTCTGAGTCCAAACCTGAAAAATTTCATTTTGTGCTGTGAAATTTCCTGGAATTTGTATGTTAGCTATGCAGTGCTTCACTTTCCCTGAAAACTAATTGTTTGGATGTTCTCCTTTTGTACGGAAATCCCTGGTTGGAGGCAGGACTGATCCAGCTCTTCTGAAGAGCTCCTGGGTGGGGCACTCTGACCAAAGGGCACTGTGGACAAAAGTATTTTAGCTGTCAAGACAATTTTTTTTTTTTTCCTAGCAGGAAGCGGTGACTTTTCCACAGAAAGCAAACACCACTTGTTGTTTTTAAAATACAAGGTTGTAATTTTTTATTCATCTGCTTAAATTGGGACTTTACTTTCACCCTCGTCTCTACCACTCTGGGGCCGCGTTGCTGGATTGTGGCTGAGAGGTACTGTTTTGCAGAGCTGTGGTGATCCATTTCTTGAGTGGTTTTCGGTGCAGTCTCTGTAGACTTGCACCAGCGTGAAAGAGCAGAACTAGGCTCCTACTGTTGTTTTATGTGTTTCAGGCTGGGAACATAGCATTTCAGCCACAACAGTGTGACAAAATGCAAACAACACAGCATCTGCAAATGGATTGCGTATCCTTTCAGTTTGTCGAAGATTTGTTTTTCAACTTTACTCTTGCTGCAGCATTTTGTTCCCAAATAATTTCTACTTGCTGTGTTTAAATTAGAGATGGGGAAGGGGACTGGAGTTTTCACCTACAACTCCATAGACATTAATTGTGCTGCAGAAATACAGAGGAGAGCGGGACTTTGTCTTCCTTTGTGAGACCTGTAAAATATACAGACAAAAAAAGATCTCAACAGCCAGGTAGTTTAGCAAATCCTTCCGTAAATTTTGCTGTATATAAATAAGCACCAATAAATATTTTGACTTTAAACACCTTGATTGTTTAGCATGCAGAATTTCAGACATGTCAGCTTTGGTTGTTTGATTTATACCTTTGACCTATCTCTAATTATTTTAACCTTATAATTTGCATAAATCCAATCTCTGCTGTCAGACTTGGAAGACAACAGAAATCCCCTTATGCATTGTGATTCACTAAAGAAATTAGAGGTGTGATACTGGGTGGGCTTTTTTCATTTGACCCTTTACAGCTTCTTCTAATTTTGAATTACTCTAGTGAATTTTTCTGCTCTTGAAAGTAAAAGATGTAGAGAACAGGTTACTGCTGAGTGCTGCCTCACGTTATGGAAACTTTTTTTGCCTCCTTCTGACATAGGGGATCGATGACTGTCTGCAACATCCGTGCTGTACCTGAGCTGCACAGCTCAGCAGGGAGGTTTGAACTGTGGCTCTCAGGAAGTTCAGGTTGGAGGCACTGGTTTGCTGCATTATATCAACTATCAAACTTGTAAACTTGGATTTGAATCCTGTTTCAAATTCTAGACACTGGCTCGTCAAGCCAAAGGGCGTTTTTAGATCCGGAGTTTTGGTTGAAGCCCATTTTACACTGTGAGGATGCTGCCATACTGCCATTGACATTTAGCACTGTACGAATCGGGGGATCTCTCTGGGGGGTTAATGGTCCTTTCTGGCTTTTTTCAGCTCCCTGGAGCCAGAGTGAGTGTGTTTCCTGCATAGGTGGTGAAAAGATAGGCAATGTTTTGTGGGAAACGGCAGAAAGTGTCTGTTTTGAGAAGGAACAGCACATTTTACTCCCTGTGCAGTGAACGAATGAGCACCTTGGCTGAGCAGGATGAAGCTGTAATGCTGCTTGCAGAGCTGGGAGAAAGGCTGCCTTTCCACAGATGATGCTGGTGTCGGGGGGGATATGCTGGCATGATAGCTAGTGTAAATGGTGGGACCTTACTCCTTGGACACGTGAAACTGTTCTCCAGGGAGAGAAAGGTGTCCATCAGAAATGGTGGCCTTATCAGGCACAGCTTCATACATGAAATTGAAAAGTTTATTTAGTTGGCATTTGCCTGGCGCTTCACCTCTGTGCGAGAGGGTGGTTAGTACTTCCTTACCTCACAAAAAGTGGTGACAGGCCTTCATGTGTTAAAAGATGGGGAGCTGTTCTGATGTTGCAATAATGAAGGCCATTACTATCTATTAGCTTAGATGGATTAAAAGGTTAAAACACTTTCTGGTTAAAATTAATTATCGTGAGAATTCAGTTAGAAGTGTTCTTTGATGTCTGGCATTTGCATGCCTGTGATGAGGAACAGGTCTCCTGCTATGTGCATAAACTCTCAAGGCTTACAAAAAGAGGAGTAGCAAAGTTCCCTGCTAATCTACTTCTCCTGCTTAAGGACGAGCTTTTTTCTGATGTGGAGGAAGTCACACCTCACTGATGTGACTATCTGCAGGTTGACTAATACTGGGCAGGAATTGGAGAGGGACTTTTTACAAGGGCATGTAGTGATAGGATGAGGGGTAATGGCTTCAAACTGGAAGAGGGGAGATTTAGATTAGATCTCAGGAAGAAGTTTTTCACTCTGAGGGTGGTGAGACACTGGAACAGGTTGTCCAGGGAAGCAGTGGAGGCCCCATCCCTGGAAGTGTTCAAGGCCAGGTTGGATGAGGCTTTGAGCAACCTGGTCTAGTGGGAGGTGTCCTTGCCTATGGTAGGGGGGTTGGAACTAGATTATCTTTAAGGTCCCTTCCAAGCTAAACTGTTCTATGATTCTATGACTCTAATTGGAAGCAGCTTTGTGGCTTTGATTAGTGATATTCTATCTCCTTAGCTGGAGCAAGAAGAACGCTCCGTTCTCTTTCATTCTGCTCTTGTGGGGATGCTGGGGAGAAAAATTATATTAAAGGATGGAAATGCAATATATTTAATAGTAATGTGACCAATAAGGTATTCATCTGTCTGGCCATGGGCGACATGACTCTTCCACATCCTGAGGTTTGATTACCTATTGACATTGACAGCACTGCTTGCCAAGTAGAGTTCACCTGGACACAAGTACTTTTCTTGGGCCAGTGCCAGAGAGCTTATCGCTTTGTACACCTAGCACTTAGCATATTTGTTTTAGTCCTTCCCCTATCTTACTCTGCCTTTGTGACTCTATTTCAAGGGGCAGTGTGACATGCTGTTGGCGGAATGTCTAGCGCAATTTGGGAGTCACCCAAGACCTAGTAGCACCTTTATAAACACACATTCCTTTATGGAGAGAAGAAAAGGAACTGGATTATGATGACCTGTAAAAATAAAAGCTTTGAAAATGAGGTCAGTGAAACATGGTTAGGAAATTACCTTCAGTGAAGATTCACAACCTTCAAGGTAGTGAAGGTAACCAGTCTGTAGTTACTGCCTTCGTGATCAAGATGCTGTATGCCCATGAAATGGCAAGCCCCTTTTCTTCACAGCTCCTGACAGTCATGCGACACACTTGTTTGGTTTCAGAGTAGCCTCAAAGACGTTAAAAATCTTCAGTGCAAACTTCTACAAGCTGCTCACTTTCTTTACAGCCTTTGCTGGCTTCAGCATGTGAGTTAGTCTTGGTCAGAATTCTCAACCTCTCCACAATACCAAACTATGGTTAATAGTCTTTTTCTGCCTACTTTTTAATTGTTCAGGAAAGCTTGAATCTTTAACTTTGTATCTGCTCTATGGTCAGGCCTCATATGGAATGTGCTGTCTTCATTTAGTTGGGGTACAGAATCTAGAGATGTCATATCTTTAAATGTTTTACTCTGAAAAATCACTTTATATGTCAGCTCAGCAGATATCACATTTGGTGCCACTTCAATTCCTTTCGGACCTTGTGCAAGATGTCATCAAAGTTCACTTCACTGTCCTCCATAGCCCACTATATGTTTTAAATAATGCATACATTTTGGGACATTATGTCTTTCATAACTGGCTACTTCAGTTCTTAGCCCTCTAAGAAGCAGAATCAGACAATCTGAATTGAAAGTTTGAATTTAATAACTGTTTTGTAAACCTGAGATATCAATTGGTTACTCCAGTTACTCTGCGCACAGAGTCAAAAATCAGTGTTGGGGTAATTCTACTGATGCAGTAGATTTGCAGCTGTGATTAAACTTAATCTGTTATTACTGAAGAAACTGTTGATTCCACGTAGGTCAATTAGGTGCTCAACATCACTTCTGTCTGGAAAGAGTCTTGCCTTTCAAAGAAAAGAGAAACAGAGAGCCCAGTCGGCTCTGTATTTGCAGCACTTTGCACACCTCTGCTTTTGACCTTTATGTAAATGAGAGAGCCATAATTGAAACCATATGTATAGAGCAGTTTAAAATATTGGATACCTCTCAGACCAGTGATGCCAGAACAATGTGCAAGCAACAAAGAGGAAGGTGATTATGAAAAGCAAGAATTACCTTCTCACATGAACAAGTCACGGACATTTTCCTTTCATGACACTTAGGAGAACTGTCAAGCTTCTGTGAACCATTTGGATCTGCCAGTGATACGCTTGTAGCAACAGCTAAATACAAAACTCCTTTCCACCATTGAATACAGTCTGTAATTAACTAATTATCTCCATTGTCTTCAGCTATACAGGAAGCCTGACTGGGAGCGAGGATTTTAGCTGCTGATCTGGTGATCGAGCTTTGAAAATATAACTTTGAAAAACTTAAGTGAAGTGCACAGTATCAGAATAAAGCCTGTAATTCAATACTCGTGACTCATAGCTCAGCTCTTAGCACTGTCTCCCTTTGGTTAAGGGCTCTGGCTTCATGCATCTAACTATTTTATATCTAGTTCCACTCTTTATAGATGTAACATAAACAAGTACAGTGGTACTGTGATGGGCTTTGGCTTGTAAATTGAGTATCTTTGGACTAGTGCTGCTTAGCATCTTTACTTACTGTACAACTAATGAAAAGAGTTTATGCCTAAATTAATCCCTAGTGTAATTCCAATAAAGAGAATGAAGCCAGGCATGCATATACTGCTGAGTGTTTTTTTCCTTCTCTCCATTATTCAAGTCTATAAGGCCACTGCAGAAGAGGGAAATAAAAGAGGCTGAGGAAGAAATAAGAACAAATAGACATCTGGTGACTTTGTAACTCCACCTGTGCTATGACAGAGCAGTGCCAGTGTGCCAAAAAGAAAGCAGTACATCATGAGGATTCCGGCTTTTATCTGAAGAATATCTCTTATCCATAAAGATTGTGAAGAGCTTTACGCTCGTGGAAGTGTGAATAACCCTGTTAAGTCCTTTCAGTCAGAGAGGTGAAAAGCCAGTCATTGGACTGGGAAAGGGTAATTGACTGATGGCTTCTGTGACCCTGCTACTCAGAGAGAGAAGGACCTTGTCAGTCAGACAAAAGATTACTGCTTAGGAACAAGCACAGAAGTTTAGTCATATAGCTCCAATTATTAGTTAGGTCTATGCATTTTAACACTTCATGCAATGCTTTAAAAATACAAGAAGAGACAAATCTAACAGCAGTTTGGAGGCATTTATGCCTTTAACCAGAAACATCCTAGCTGTTAGTGTCCTTCCTTTAAAAGCACAATTAGAGAGCAGCGGGAGGGAAGGGAAGATGGTGAAACCCGAGGGAGCCCCTAGGAGCTCTGCTTCCTGCAGTACTGATAGCGCTCCGCAGAGGCACCTTCACGTAGGGGGTATGATGTGTGGCTGGAGAAGAAGGCTGAAGGTCACTGCTCCAAATTTTGCTTTTACACTGAAATGTAAAAGGAATTGTTTAAGCCTCACGGTGGCTGAGAGCAGATTTTGGCACTATCTTCCATTTGTGGCCCTCCCTATCATAAGATTAAAGCTTTGCAGTCCAGCAGAGTGACCTTTACATCTCAAGGTCGGGCAGGTTTTTTTTGTCTGAACTTCTAAGGCTTTCCTTGCTGCTGATCTTATGTACAGAAGTAGAAATTGTTCCTGACATGTAAATGCACCTGCCCCAAATCAAAGTCTGAATTTGACTTCTGGAAAACACCAGGAGAGATCTTTTCTGTTCCCATTCTGTTGTGCAGTAGCTCTGAATACACTGGCTTGCCGATTTTGCCCAAGGAAGTTCTCAGAAGAATCCCGTGGAGGTTTGTTATTGTCATCAAATGGACTTAAAAGAAAGAAAACAATTTGCTGTGTTTTCAGACAAAACTAACACATTTTATTTTCGCTCCTTGAAGGTTGTTCAGAAGGAAGCATGTACTGTTCGGTCTGACTAGAACTTTCTTGATGTGTTTTATCACTTTCTGATTCAACATCTAAGTCTTTGGAAAAGTTGCTTAAAGCATCGAGGTGCCTCAATTTTTTTCCCATTTGAAAAGGAATTTCATTTCTTTAAAGTGTCAGCAGGTATTTAGAGTACAGCCTTTCCATAAGGACAACGAGCCTTTGTTGGATTTGATTTATCTGTGGGATGTTCCTTCATTTGTCATTGGTGAGGCAAAAAAGTAGGCAATTTGGAGGCAGACTGTAGTGGTGTGAGCAAAGACAAGCTCTCCTGGTAAAAGGCTTGTAGCTGGCCAGCTCTGCCTAAGAATGAGCAGTGGTGGCTAGAGAAAGGCAGACCTGGGTTACAATACAGTTGAATCAATGTAGGACAATTTGAATCTGAATTCTTTCTGGTTTTTGTGGTTATTTCCTGAGATCAGACAAAGGCTCTCATCTGTGACTAAGCACATCAAGCCAGTTGACTTCTCTTTTGACTGGTTTTTGATATTTACAAATGCTATGATACTGCAGATAGGATGTTATGA
Source organism: Burhinus oedicnemus (assembly GCA_008921705.1). NCBI lineage: Eukaryota > Metazoa > Chordata > Aves > Charadriiformes > Burhinidae > Burhinus > Burhinus oedicnemus. The sequence continues at coordinate 461,322 of VFFE01006418.1, read as the reverse complement.
ACTATATCCTACGGTTTTGTCTGTCCAAATCTGAATACAACTACCGTGTTTTAAGGAAGGCATTAGCTTAGATAAACAGATTTATAATGAAGTAAAAAAAATTAAATTTTAAGACAAAGTTAGGATATAACAAAATAGTCTTGCATCACTTGTCTTTGTCTCATAATTAGCAGCTCATCATTTCTTGACCTTGTATAGAGTTTGTAGGAGACAGTTCCTGTGGTGCAAATAGGTCAAGACTCAGTCTGGCATCATTCTTATTGATTTTTATAGGGCTGAAATCCCAAGGAGCCGATGTGTATAGAGATAATACCTTGTGCTGTTCAGTGTATAAAATATATGTAATTTTTTTTTCCTAAGGTGAGGCTGAATAAAGACTGTTTATTTTTCACACTCCTTAAATGAGGAACACAGTGATTGTAGCTATGAAGTGTACGTATCCTATTGAAACAAGTTATGGGAAAAGAGTTGTATAATTCATTCACTGATGTGAGCTAAGTTCATACAACACTGTCTCAATGACTGACTGATATTGCTGTTTAGTAGATGTGACATTTAAAAGTTTAATCATGATCCTGCAGCATTCACTGGCTCATTCTAAATTGTAGAATAAGAAATGGGGCATTTGGCATGCTTTCAGGCACGCTGCTGTCTGCTGCAAAGTACTCAGTAATATTTCTAAATGCATGTATCAACCTTTTCATCTATTGATCTCAAAATGTTTTACTGAGTTAAGTAAGAATCATCACCCTCCTATTAAAAAAAAAAAAAGAAGAGAGAGAGGTAGGAATGAAGAACCTTATCCAAGCCCTTTACAAAATCATACTATTTCTTGTGATCTTATACACAGCAGGAGACCAATGTCCAGCACTTCTGTGCCTTGGGAGAGTCTTTCAGGGTCTGAGATTTGAGGCTCATGTCTGCTTACAGTGAGACTTTAATCATTTTCAAAATGCCAATTCTGTCTTGACAGTGTTGTAGGTAGTTGCACAGATGAAGACATTATGCCAGATATATCTCTTTCTTCCTGTTTTCAGATTTATTTTTTTGTTTGGGGACTTGAGAAGTAAATCATAGATGAAAAAAGAAAGAAAAATTAAATTACAGGATGATATTGAATTTGGTCTTATTACAGATATCAAACAAAAATACTGAACTGATGGAGAACAGTTTTAAAATATCGAAATGTCAGTGGTATTATGCACATGACTTTTAAATTACTTTTCCCAATGAAGATGAAATGTGGAAGTGTGTTCCAATCTTTTCTCTGTCTTCAATGAGCAGGCATAAATTTGAATTCACAGTTTTAACTTTGTGTTTTTTTCCAATCTATTAATAAAATGCTACTATTGTGGATAATTGGAAATGCACCAAATACTTTTAACTTAGGTTTACCAGAGACATTTTAGGAACTATTTTACATGGGCAAAGGCATGGAGCCTATTGAAAGGGATTTCTTTTGCTGAATCACTTGGGGGATTCTGAAAATTTGATTGTATATGATTTAGACTCAATTTCATCTTCTTTTAAGAATAAAGCAAAAGAAAAACCCACATACATAGAAGAATAAATACAAATACAAATATTCTTTGGACCCTTACCTAACGTTCCTCTCAATAGTGAAATAGGGCTTGCTTTTATGTCCCCTTCAAATGTCAGCACTATTTTGGACAGTTGGAAGGAAAGGCCTTCCTTCCTTGCAGTTATGATCTAATCTGTTAGGAAGTTCAGATGCTGGTGGCTGGAGAAGCTTTTGCAGCCAGTGCCTTGGAGGTTTGATGTGGTGGTTAGTGTCAAATTTCTAATTTTGCCAGAATGAAGCAGCTGTACAGGCTCTGGCCTCCTTTCTTCCCAGTGCCTCTGCCTGATGTTATTAAACTGGTTTAATGATCTGTTTTGACCTGTGTTCTCTTAGGAATCATCAGTTATACCCACCCCTGTTTTGGGGTTGTATACACAATATCAGCATGCATGTTTTCACCCTGTGGCCTTAAGCATCAGCCTTGGTGCTGTGCCAGGGATCCTATAGCTTTGTGAAAAGCGTATGAGATATCTGCTGATCAACAAGGGGGGAACAGGTAATGCATCTGATGAAAAGCATCTTTGAGGGCAGGGGTGAAGACTGAAAAAATGGAGTGGTGTTGGTATTAAGCATGATGTATTTCCTTAGTTTGGTCTTGAACTTGACCTGTCCCAAGTAGTTATTTACTAGCCTTATATGGTAAGTGCTCTTCCATTCCTTCAATTCTGGTGCAAAACTGTGATGTTCACCTAGTGGCATTTTCATTGTACAGATTTAGTGGGGGAACAACAGGGAACGGAAGGACAGGAGACAAAAAAATCGCAGTGCTAAGGGGCTCCAAATGTGTTTTTATCACTTGCTGTTCACAATGTTGCTGGTAGTCATTGCGTGTGATTACCTATCATGGTCACAATATATCACATAAAGTAAGGAAATATTTCCCATTTTATACAGATGAGGAACTGAGAGGAAATGTAGATATCAAAGAGAGCCTACAGTTGAACCAGGAGTTCAACAAGGTTCAGGGAAAAAGAGACTTTATTCAGTGCTCTCTGAAAAGACTATCCTCCCTCCTTTTACTTGTGCTTTTCAGTTCTTTCTAACTGGGTGTTTAACCTGTGTTTTCTTTTCTGTATCATTTGCCCTTCTACTATTTTCCAGAAATCAAAAGCTTTGCTAGTAATGGTAGCCCGTGAACCCCATCAGAGAGTACCTCCACAGTGTAGATGGTTTGTCAAGTAGCTGAAAGGTACTTGCATGAGGTATTAAACCTAGTACTCAAGCAAGAAGAGCGGAAAAAGGTAGATTACCAGTCAGGAGAATTTGTCGACTGGGCTCTTGTAAACTGGCACGATAAAACCATATGTAGGGAATGCTTAATCCCATTTATTATGCAGAGGTTAAAAGTGACTTTAGCTGGCATGTCAGAGAAATGATGGATGAAAACTTATTTATGCATTTGCTCAGTAAACTCTATTAAGATGCAAGTCTAGCTAGAATTTAGTGTGCTAATTTCAGAATAGAGCAAATCCATTACAGGTGAATCTAACAAAATATGTTTTCTTAGTAGACCCTACAGTGTTTCTTAATGAAAACAATATTCGATATTTTAAACTACGGTCTGTGCATATGTAGAGAATTGATTATCTAAGAGGGACAAATGTTCACTCATAGTTTCCCTTCTAGGACCAGTAAAATTCCTACTCACCTAAAATTTTCTTTCTCTGAGCTCTGTTAACTTGTTCAGCACTCATATTCTAATGAAAGTTACATTCAGGAAAGTTTTATGTACCCTTTAATACCAAAGTTTCCATCTTCACTTCCTTTCCACACCCTGTTACGTTCTAAATTTCTTTCTTGTGTGAAAAGATGCAATTTCTGGCTACCACTGTGAGCTTTTATTTCTGTTATTGGTATAGAGGAGGTTAAATACCACTGGTGCCCCTCCAGCTAGTCAGATACATGTTATAATCCTGAGTTACACAGCTATAGCTGTTGGGGACCTTTCTCCTGCTTCTCTCTAAAGTCCTTTGAGTGGCATTTTGTGACTTTCAGCACTGAACCTCAGCTATACTTAAATACTCATTGAAATATCATGAAGAGAGGAAGAGGCAGTAGCCTTAGAGCAGAGGTCCATCCAGGCAGATGGCAATCGCCCACGGTTAGCCAGTGGGATGGCTCTGAGCAGCCCTCATCGTACTTGGTGTGGTAGGAGGTTGTCAGAACTATTCAGTGCTAGGAAGGGGAACCTGAAGTCTTTGACACTTTTCCATTTTTTCGTTTAATCTTAACCCACCAGTTTGTATCTATTTTATATTTTCTAGTGATTCAGTGGGTGGCGCAGACTTCTGCAAGTGAGGAGGTTTCAGTTCGTTAAGGAACTGGAAAAGCCTACCTGACCGTATCTCACATTTTATAGTAATGCTCAATACTTGTTTAGATTGGAGAGAATTCTACTAATGCATCCTTTTTCTATACTGTTAAGTTGATAAACAGAAGGTAAGTAACCAGACTGTACAGCAAGTCTGGCACGGACTTAAAACCTGAATCTTCGTCTCCTTGGTGCTGCACTGGTTCTGATCCCACTGGAACATCCTGCTTCCTTAGAAAGTGTGTCTTTTATTCCAGAAATAAGTATATGAAAATAAAATAAGAACAATTAAAGAAAAAATTTCCTTAGACATAGAGCATGTGAGTAAATTGAGTGCATCAAAGCTGGAGAGTGTTACTGTCACCACTGGTGCAGGGTTTGCTCTAAAGTGTGCATAGATGTTAACTTGAGGTTAAGACAGTCAGTCTCTCCAGTAAGAATATTTTCAAGAATAAACATGTTGCAATATTCCTTTACTGTTTCTGCTAGAAATTTTAGGAAGCGGCTTCTTTTTTCAATACTTTTATTTTTTGTATCAGACATTGTAGCTTCTGCTGTCCTATACGTCTTCTTGGTACAGATGGTGCAAAAGCCATCCATTTCATATGTTCAGAGAGATAATGTATTAAGGAAACTGTGATATGTATATGAGAAATACTGTATACCTGTAGGAAATACAGCCTTGTATTTCTAAATAACCGATTTACATGAAGTTATTGGCACCCAGAATTCCCATACTTCTGTACCTACCCAGCAACCTGCTATAAAATTTCTGTGGTCAGTCATTCCCTGCTTTGCACCTTATTTATGCATTGCACAGTCGACGTCAAATCAGACCTGGCACTTTGTTTATGCTGCGCTTATTTTGCACAGATACAAATGACTGACAGGACTGCAATGCAGAAAGGAATGAGACCCCTATTTCTAGTATGTGTGTGCTCTTCTGGAATTTTTAGAGCAATATAAAAATGCATATTCAAGTCTAAAGGTACAGAAATAACTAGAAAAAAAAGTTGTATTTTAAAAAAATCAGTGATGCCAATTGAAGCTGAACATGCACAACCTAGAGAGATTTGCTGATGAAGTGTTACCGGTGCGGATGGTTTCTGAATGGATGGATAATATAACAGAAATGTTAGACTTCTCTGAGCTGGACGTAGGTGAAGTGCTTTCTTTGAAAGTGTGGTGCAAATGTGAACAAAAGGGAAAAATGATTTGACTGAAAATATAGCAGCCAAAAAATCCAGGCTGTTTTCTTACTTTACTTCCAAGACTACAGTAGTTTGCTCTCTAATGTTTTTTTATCCACATTAATCTGGATTAATTTGTAAAATAGTTACAGATTTAATTTAGTAGAAAGAGGTATTTTTTTGTTGTTAGAATCAGAGTATTCTGTCCTGTGATACACTATAGGACTCATTCATAGAGAGCTCATGACATGTATGAATACCTTTTTGTATGAGGACCAAATTTCTTACCAAATTATAATACTGAAATGTAAAGGCTAAACAACGTAATTATTTTAATGATAAATGTTGAACTGTAGCTTTCTCCTGCCAAACACTTGATATTGGGAAGATAATGAAAACTGTGCTGCAAGTTAACTCGCCTTTCTGTACTCTTCTGTCACTAATGGTAGTTGTAATTTGGATATTGAAAAAGTATGGGTGGATTCCTAGTTTTAATAAAAGAAAGTTGTTTATTTATCAAGTTTTTCCTGCTCCCACTGAAAACATAGAAGAAAGCTGCATTGGCTTCGTCAGGAGACCTTGAATGAAGCAGGGGCAAGCCAAGACTGAAGAGCTGGAAAGCCCCTGTCTTCTGTCTGGTTGTGGTCTGAGGACACCATGAGTCAGCAAACTGGAGGAAGCAATGAAGTACCAATTCAAAGTGGAGCTCAGTCAGAAATTTGGCCAAAAAGTCAGAAACAGAGGGAGCCCGTGCAGAGAGACAGGCATCTTGCATAATATATGTTCATATTATATTATGGACATAAGGGTCAAAAACTCCAGGATGTAGAACACACCCTTTCCCAGGTGCTTCTCAAGGCAAGTGGCAGCACAAGCTGTTGGACATACAGAAAAATGAATATATGTGCCACTGAGCTGCGGGTGTGCTGCAGTTTCAAAGTGTCGGACTTGCAGTGCGTTTTCAGGATGTTTCACATCACTTCATCACCGGGCCTTACTTGGCATAAGCAAAACTGCACACCTGAAACCAAACTGGACCTCAGGATTTGCAGTCTAGCACCTTACGGGTATGACAAAGCAAGGCTTAGGGCTAGGATCAGGATGGGCTACAGCAGGATGCGGGATAAAGAAGTGACATGCATGAGCCCTACCTGTTTTGTAGCACCGTCAGCACAGAGCTAGTTCATTCAGTAGAGATCTCAGCTATGCTACATGCAAGACTTACAGATGTTGAAAAAATTCTAAAATTAAAATAGTACACAAATGAAGTGTTAAAGGGAGCCAGGTCACTGAGCAGGTGGAAGCCGTTGGTTAACTGTGGGGAACTGTAGCTGTTGACAGCAGTACAGAGGAAATATTTTTTCATTTAACTTTCAACTTTATCAACTGGTTTAGTCAAATGGCTGTTTCAAAACTGATAAACCAACTGGGAGTTGAAAAAGTGGGAAATGCTGTGTTCTTCCATTCTAGGGGTAAACACATGACATGACTGAAATGGGGTCTACTAGTTTTAAAGTCTGAAAGAGACAGTAAGCATTTGATTACAGGCTGATTACCTTAGTCAAGTTCAAATATAGAGCCTGAGTTCTAAAAATTATGGCAGTCTATTTTTTCTGTAGTATCATCAAAATCGATCACTTTTCATGCATACAGAGTTGATAGACAAGTCCCAGACATCACTGGACATAACCTTATTGATTTTCTTGATAATCAAAAAAGAAAAAAATCACAAGGGAAAATGAGAGACAAGATGAACTACAGACCTTTGACTGGCTGATCTCTGTTTTACCCGTACTTACAATTTGTCTGTACATGAAAAAAACGTGTATCTGTTCTTGTCCTTCTCCTGTGCTTTTACAAATGTTGATTGTCTGAATGTGTCCTCAATCAAAAAGAGAAGAAATAATAATGGGGGCAAGACTTGAAAACCAAAATTTTTGTGAATCTAGACTTCAGAAAACATTTGGATTTTGTCAGTAATTTAGGCAGTCAGCTTCAGCCTGCCTCACTTGAATTGGCATTTTTAGGACAAAACTTCATTGCTCAGAAATTCTGTGGAATTTTTCTCCCAAATTTAGTTTTATTTATCCAGAAAATGTGAAAGGAACATCCAAAAAAAATTCTTCTGCTTTTATGAGTTCTTCTGGGTTAGTGTGGTGCTGTAATCATGGACAAATCACAGAATCATAGAGTGGTTTAGGTTGGAAGGGACCATGGAGACCATCTAGTTCCAACCGCCCTGCCATGAGCAGAGACACCTCCCACTAGACCAGGTTGCTCAAAGCCCCATCCAACCTGGACTTGAACACTTCCAGGGTTGGGGCCTCCACAGCTTGCCCTCCACAGGGCAACCTGTTCCAGTGTTTCACCACCCTCAGAGTGAAAAACTTCTTCCTGAGATCTAATCTAAATCTCCTCTCTTCCAGTTTGAAGGCATTACCCCTCGTCCTATCACTACATGCCCTTGTAAAAAGTCCCTCTCCAGATTTCTTGTAGGCCCCTTTCAGATACCAGAAGGCTGCTCTAAGGTCTCCCCAGAGCTTTCTCCAGGCTGAACAACCCCAACTGTCTCAGCCTGTCCTCATAGCAGAGTTGTTCTGTCTGTCTGATCATCTTCATAGCCCTCCTCTGGACCCACTCCGACAGGTCCATGTCCTTCTTATGTTGGAGGCGCCAGAGCTTGATGCAGTATTCCAGGTGGGGTCTCACAAGAGCAAAGTAGAGGGGCAGAATCACCTCCCTCCCTCTGCTGGCCACCTGTCTTTTGATCTCATCCACCAAAAGCCCCAAGTCCTTCTCCTCAGGGCTGCTCTCAATCCACTCTCTGCCCAGCCTGTATTTGTGCATGGGATTGCCCTGACCCACGTGCAGGACCTTGCACTTGGTCTTGTCGAATTTCATGAGGTTTGCATAGGCCCACCTCTCAAGCCTCAGCATAGGCCCACCTCAGTCCAGGTCCATGGCGTAATTCTGCTGGGCATCCAGCCCTGCTGTTACACATACAGCCAAACAAAGGCTTCCAGGATGGAAAAGGTCTTTCTAGTGAGGCAAAACCAGCCTGGCATCACTGAGATGTTTATTGTCATTTTCTGTGGATTTTGAATTATGTCAGTCTATTCTCTGCAGTTATCATATCTAATAATGGAAGTAATAAGTCACTGTAAATAACTGCATTTCCAGACTGTTCCAGGTGAAATAAACATCAGAAAAATATTAAATAATGTTAGTGTTTAAAGGGAGGTTTCCAACTGCCTTCTCCACTTTGACATTGCTTTTACATGGGAAGCAATAGGACTGGAAACCTGTGAGTAATAAGAAAACTTTAATGGGAGGAGAGGATAGAGGAAGAAAAACTTCCTGGAGCTGTTGTTTAGCCTGGGGGTAGGCAGCACTGCATCCACTAATATCAGCCACCTAAACTGACTGTTATCTTCCTGCAAATGCTGCAAACACATGGACATTTTCATTCTCAGCTATAGGAATTTCAGTCAGATGTGATTCCACTGATTTCCATGGAAATCTCAGTGGTTCAAGAGAAAAGGAAATCACAGCGATGATCTTTGCAATGAAAGCACTTCTGTGAATTAAGGTGTTTTCTGGGGCATCTTTCATGTGCTGGGGTTCCTGGAGGACTGGGATGGTCTGGCTCATGGTTCATGTGCTGTGGAGAGGAGGACGAGAAGAATGCTAAAGTGTAATGGAAAATCAGTAAACTGAATGGATGATACATTCAAGTGGAGAAGGGTGAGTGTTGCAGCACGTAGCCAATCAGATTCAAATGGCTGTTTAATTGTAAAAAATTGCAAGCACAACCTTAGAGTACTTACAGTACTCCAGACTTTGGCAATGGGGTGCAGGTTACTTGCAACTGGGGCCAGTATAGGCCCACTGGGCATTTAATCATCTGGAGGTGGCCAGGGAAGTGTGACAAGAAAAACAGCAGCTGTTTTCAGTTTTGGAAAGCAGGATTTGCGCCAGGGGCTGGTTCAAGATCTAGGGAGGACTCAAAGCATGTGATGAAGAGCGTCTTACTTTTGCATTGAAGGAACTGGAAACCATAAGACTCATCATCAGTAACTGAAATTAGTGTTACAGCTCCATCGAAACTACTGGTAAAACTTGAATTTTCTAATATAGTTTATATTATGGTGCATTTTGAACATTCCCTTAAGAGATGTTCCTGCGTCAGCTACAATGTGGAGGGCTGTCCTGAGACCATCCTGGAGGTTTCTATGCAGGTAACTTGAGTTTTCATCATAGATCTCTAAAATAATGTTGTAAGTGATGGAGATCTGTCAGATTAAGTACTCTCTTATGCTTTATAGTAGTCTTTAGCCTCTACAGAAAAGAGTGGTAACTTACAGAATCTTCTCCCGAGAGAGCCAGTTTTGACTCTAAGCCATAACTGAAGACTTTTCTGGGAAAACTTGGGGAGAAATAGTCCAAAGTGCAATACATTTATCACTATATTTAAATGTAATGTAATTTGGGTTCCTTATGATTATACTTCAGTTATAATATTGCCAGCACAGTATGTTCTGTAACTGGAAAGTGGGACGAACAATGGGAAAATACCTGTTACATCAGTGCTTTTATCAGCTTTATATTAAATGAGAAGTTAGCCATGAGGGACTCCTCCAGTCCTCTTCCTCCCTCAAAAAAAAAATTCCATAGCAATTGGTGGAGAGATGCAGACCATCCATATGTTTTGCCTGAATTTTAAAAGCAAAACTGAAATATTTCTTGCATCGTCCACTGGAGTGCTGAAAAGAGAATGAAGTCCTGGGAAGCAATGAGTTTTCTACATAGGTGCCGCATAATGCTGAGAGAGTGGGACAGTGACATTCCTGTTGGTGTCAGGGTGGATGGCACTGAGACATGGCGCGTGTGGGAAAGAAGGGAGAGGCAGTCAGCGCAGGGCGGGAGCGGGGCTCAGTCTGCCGTTTATGTCTTGTGATGAAAATGCTTAGTTTTTTCCTATTTTACAGTCTGTGCGAAAACAAGTACAGAGCTTTAAGAAGGATTTTTCTCATACACTGAAGAAATACATTTTAAGATCTTTTTATGATCCAACAGTTTGTCTGAGTGGAAAACCACTGAGAGCGCTGGGTGAGAGGCAGACCGAGGAGGTGGTCAAACTGCGGCTGCACTGGGAGGAGACAGAGGCAGAGGCTTTGCCAGCAACTGCTCCTGCGTTGCTGCCGTCGAGAGGAGCACATGTATTCAGGAGGAAGCACGTGCAGGAAACAGCGATATAGAAATATGGGAGGGCAGCAATGAGAGATGGTAATACCAACCACTCCTAAGAGGAATTGATGACTTTATATAAGCCTGAATAGACGCAGATTCCAGGGTACCCAGAAGTGACACACAAGGAGAGGCAGATACCTGCAGGTACAGAGTCGCAGGTTACAGTTCTGGATAAAAGAAAGAGAATGAACACATTTAACAGGAAATATAGGAGAAAATGTGAGGAGCCAAGTGTCCATGAGGCAGTGTGGTATACAGGTGTGGGGAGGGAAGGGGGCTCTAGGAGAGAATGACTTGGCTGTGGAGCTTCTGCATCAGGTCTGTGGGGCAGAGATTGATGGAGCTGGGTGTGAAGGTTGGTGATGGAGAAAGAAACTGAAGAAGCAGTTGTAGACCATATAGTTGCATTTGGAGATATGGGGGAAAAGAGGTTAGCGTTGGTCTGCAGAGGAATAGATAAAGGATGGTGTAAAGGAGGAGGCCAGTTTAAGTTCATGCAAAGAGGTGGAAAGGAGGGAGACATGCAGCTGGAAGGCATGCATGGGAAGAGAGGAAAAGTGGGAAGTGAGGTCCCGATGTCCTGTATGAGGTCCTTCATGCTAGTGGAGGGATAAAACCAAACAGCGAAGGGGAGTTCTGTGGGAGTGCCAACGTTGCCTTGGTGGGAGGTACAGAAAGAGGGAAACTGCAATTAAGTTTGTAAGGACATGTACAAGGGAGGAAAGAGGATTAATTCCTATGGGGGAAAGGACAAAAGTGAACAGACAGTATGGCTGCACTGAGTCGGTGAAAACTGCTCACAGGGTGAACTTCTGCATCAGTTAACTGTCTGATGGCACATATTTTGTGGCACTGTAATAAACATCTGCTCTGCTCCCCTGTATTCCTGTGATTTCTATTGAGGAACCACAATGCACGTGAAAGGTCTTTTGTAAGTGACCAATTTGAGGACAAATAGAAGCTGGTTTCCTCGTAGAAGTGCACTTGAACTGCAAGTTGAACAAAATGCTCTGGAAACTATAACACAGTCTCTGGAGACAGGGGCAGGCTAACGCAGATGGAGCATTGCTGTGCAGACTGCAGTGTGGGAAAGGGCATGCAGGCACGTGCACGTGGCTCTCCCCAGCCACCCAGCTTCATTCATGCCTTGCACTTCTTAGTTTCTACCGGCATAATTATTTTTAAATATATTTTTAAGCTAATGGAAATGTTTTTAAAAATCTGTTGTGATTTGCAGACTTTAAAGAGCGGTTTCAAAGAAAGTAATTGGCTTTGCCTTCATTCAGACACTGAAGCTCAATTTTCAGTGCAGGAGAGCATTAAAAAACAGCAAAGAAAAATGGCCTAAGTGCATATAGTTGTAATACATGCTGCATTTGTAGCATCCCCAACAGGATACAAAAACAATATAGCTCAGGCACTTTGCTAGCATGAAAGAGCATCATTCCTTTGGTATTAGTTTATAGCACATGGAGTCATCTCTCACTTGCAGGAAAAGTCACTGAAATAATTTATGTCACTATTAAACAGCTTCACTGCTGATCCATTGCAGCCTCAGCACATTAACTATATTTACCATCTAAGATGCAGAAAGGAATCTGTCCTATCTGACGAGAAAGCAATAAAGTTTTAGTGAAATGGACGTAAATCAAAGTTTAAGTTTGCCTACTAAAAATACATAAAGCTATGTTTCACATCATGTTTTATGCATAGCACTATTCTGCATTTATGAATAAAACCTGAATTTGTTGATAAATACCATTTCCATATTGTTGATTGTTTTGGTCTGTAAATTAAACACTGTGTACATTCCATGATGCCTTTTTTGGCCCATAATATCTCCTTTGTTTTTGTAAAAATGAGAAGTGCATTGAATGGTAGAAGGGGGAGAAGAAATGGTCTAAAAATGCAAAGCTAATTGGCATTTGCTTCCTGGAATCCTCTTGGTTTCAAGTGGACAGTTTACTGCATAAACCTGGATTTCTATTTTTCTTTTTGGAGCTTGTGGTTTTGCATCAAGCCGTCACTTTGTTAAAGTCTTGCAGAGTGTCTGTATACATGACAGACTGGCCACAGGATGGGGTTTATTGCTCTAAGTCCTTTCCTGGAAGACAATTTGGCTGCCAAGAACCTTTGTACGTGTAAGGTAATGACACTTTACATGGTAACAGGGAAAGATGTTCCGTGGTTCTTCCGTCCTTGCTCAGTTTTCTTGAGATTGTCATTCACCAACTGCCTTTACTCAGACATTAACTGAAATACTGTCTTAAAAGCTGGTGGATGGTTGTTCTGTTGTGAGACAGGCCATATTTTTGAATGTGGCTCCTTTCCGTAATGACGAAGACCAGCAGGGTTTTGGAGGAGGCGGGCTCGGTTGCTGGATGTGCTCCAGTGTGGAGCGACAGTGTCTTGAAGATGGATTGCAAAGCTGATGAGAGTGGAGTGGTGAGCGAGTCCACAGAACTCAAAAAAAAATGCTGTAGGGAAGGCAACAACAAGAGGTGTCTATCTAAGGTCAAGAAAATTCTCTGTTTTTCTCTAAGCAATTCTTTTGTACTGTATGCCCCCTCAGGCATTCGGTGGGGTATTGCCATCACTGTTTTAAATGTTGTGGTGTGCTGGATGTTCTTCCTCCCCATAGACAGGGAGGAAAGGGTCATCCAGTTTCTAGCAACTAGAGAGAAAATCCTGATGCAGTCAAACGGCTTGTGTGATTTGTTACAGAAGGAAGACTTTTTGCCTACGTGCTGGCCCTCAGATATGGTTAGAAACTGGGAGGGGGCAGGGAGGAATAGGATGTTTGGTTTTGAACATATGTGATATGATCAGCTAAGCATGGCTCATCTGTTCCAGAACTTGCAGAATTTTTCCAAGACCACTAACTGGTGTAATAAAACCACTTTCAAATCTTGCCTTGCCTTTGAAGTTGAAAAGGTAACTTGCCAAGACTGTTTTTTCTCAAGAAAATTCAAGTCATCTTATTGGCATTCAGGATCTACCAGTGTTTGGCTACCTCCTGAGATAACTCCATGCCCTCATAGCGTGCCTGCCTGGTTTCCAGTGTGGCTCTGGACTGTGCACTGCATGGACTGTGATACCAAGTAAACTGGCCTCTTCTGGCAGGCAGAGCATCTCTCTGTGGACTTAACGGCCTTATATGGCTTACAAAATGAGGTCAGATGATAATTTGAGCATGCTGCTACATTCTTCCTTCTTCTTATCATTATTATTATTACCAACATTATTATTACCATCATCCTTATTATTAACAGAAACATAGCTTATGCATCTCTCCAGCAGAAATAACCCTCAAGGTCTGTTGTACCTAGGCTGAGTAGATGTTACAAACAAACAAGCTCGTTTGCTTCTGTTAGTTTAAAATAGACTTTTATGGTTACTTTAATGTATCTTTTTTCTTTATATCTTGAAGGCTTAAAAAATTTCCCTGAGACGTATCAGCAAAATGGGAGCTATGCTGAAGGAGTCAGCTATCAGCTATCCAAGCAAAAAGATGCTTCAGAATACATCAATTTCTGTAACATCTTTCAGCTGGACAAAGTTACCATGCCTGGCAGGCTATCTCAATGTGTCCAATTGCCTATTTTAACAAACGCATCTTTAGGCTTCCAGAAGTAAAGGTCAGTCATTGCTTGGATGAGTAATCTGACACTTGGAAAGAGATGCAGTGCGATACTTCTGCTGCTCTCCAAACAGTGCAGAAAAAATAATAGTAAAACTAAAAGATAACATATAAGCAATAAAAAATAGCAAGTATCTCTTCCTAGGCACATCAATCCTGGCATCATCAGCCCAGCCACGAGTTAGATTGTGAGGGGAAAACAGAGACAAAATGTGTCTCATTCTAGCACTGAAGATTACATGCCATCAAAAAGATAAAATTACCCGAGACCCTTCCAGATCACCTAAAAGTTGGGGTTTGTGTATATGCAGCACATTGAGAATCTAGCCCAATTTATCATGTTTGCAAGAAAGCAAATACTTGGTAGATTTTGTATTTTAAACAGCACTTGAGGTGCGTGAAAATAAATAAATAAGGTAACCTTAAAGTCTAAGCCTAGGAATGAAAACCTGAGCAGACTTCAGCCTTCATCATCAGCTTCACTCTCTGGGTGTGACAGGCAATTTTCCTTTTTAATTTTCTCCAGCAGTAAGGAAGCTAATGGTACATCTTAAAAGATATGACCTTATCCTTGTAAGCTACCTGAAGCTTGGCAGAAAATAGGATGGCCTCACTTTCTATGAAAGACCGGCTTGAAGTGAAAAAAATCCCTTCTTGCTTGCCTCAATGGACTGAGGAATGGGAGGGAAGATTTGATTCTTATACACAGTTTTTAGTCTGCTCCAGGTTTGATCCCTGTGATGGTTTTTAGTAGTAGCATTTTATACATTTTTTAAATTATAGATGCTCCATATAGATAGACATGATTCTATTTGGCCAGAATAAATACGGTGTAGGGCCAAATTTCTCAAGAGCATACCTAGGTGCAGACTTTTCTTCCTCCTGACAGTCCTCTTGAAGTCAACAGAATGGTCTGCATTCATAAAGTTATGGATTTGCTGAGCTTTAACATGGCAAGAATTTTGATGAAATAAAAAGTACAAATTGCAGCCAGGGCAATTTCAATGAGTAATCTGACAAAATACCATTGATATTGTGAATCTGTCACAACTGTGGCAAGAGAAAACAGTGAATTATTCTGTGTTTGTTTCTGTAGGGTTGCTGATCCAAATACACTCGTACTTAATTGGGAAACAATACATACAACTATATTAATTTTATTCACATGCATACACACCCATCTCTATCACGTTACTGTGTTTTTTAGGTGAGCCAGACCTTTCCCCACTAATCTTTGGCAGTAGTTACTGCATTAACTTACTGTCAGAAAAAGAAAAAGAAATGTTTAAACATCATTAAATTCCTCTTTCAAGATGTCATACAGAAACTCTATTGACCCAAGTCACAGTGCTGTGGTTACAGGATGAGTCTCTTTTCCTTTCACTGTTCAGCTCTGTTGTACTGCTTTTAATTTGTTTTACGTTTTCGTTATAAATGCAACGTTGCATCCTCTCATAATTCGTGGAGTTAATGAACTCTGAGAGCCTGGTCTGTTCAAAGAGTACAATCTGGTAATTTGCAAATATTTTTAACTGATTTCCAGTCTCGGCGCCAAATGCTGTGATGCTGTGCAAATCTAACCGTAGATGGCAAGCGGGATAAGGGAGAGCAGGAGGCAGAGCCCTGCCATTCTGGCACGAACCAGACTCCCGGTCCCCCGTGGGAAGCAGGCACGGTTTAAACCTTCTGCCAAATGACTTGTCCAAATTCCCATAACTCTGTGGATCAGCAGAAAACTAAACCTGAACATCACAAATGCCAAAATAATGATCTAATCACTGGACCATGTGTCCTCTATTTAACTTGGCTTTAGAATTTGCACTCTGCTGACGTGAATAGGACAGTTCACACATCCAACTACTGTTATTACAGGTGTCTAAAGACTAGAGCACACATTGGTGCATTGGTTTAAACTCATTTCACATTTCAAAGGTTTTCTTTGTGATCAAAGGGGCTAGAGACTTCTTTATAAATGAAAGCAGAGTTCTGGGGACAAAATATATAGCCACCATAGAAAAGAAAAGGCTAAGAGGGAGGAGGGGGAATGGCAATCAACCCAAAGCAGGCTTTTTTTTCTGGTCTGACATTGCAAGACTAAGACTTTGTTGGGAAGAGGAATATCTTCCCATTCTCTAGGTGTGTTTAATCAGGAAGTTGTTGAAATGTAACTGCAGCTGAAATGTAACAGAGAGCACTTCTAATGGCTCCAAAGAATGTGTTTTTTCAGAGGAGAAGCCTGCTTCAAACAAGCTGTATTACAATTTCCTTGTACTATTATGCCATCATTACTTGCAGCTACAGAACCAAATACCAAGATTTCACATTCTGGCAAAATGACTTATGTGTGTTTACATGAAGTAGACCATTTACACACAGCTTCTTTGTCATTGTTAAATTTGATTATAATAATTCCATCATAACATCATAACCAAATACAGCTTTTGCAGGAACTTAACAGAAATGAAGCTTCACTAAAAGGATGTTCAAACTGAACATAAAGCTGGTGTGGACAATTTGAATTGATGGAACAAATGGTGAGGATACGGACGAAGTCATGTCCTTGCTGTGCTGTGCAGGCTCGGAGTGACCCTTAGTGCTGTTTATGCACTTTATCCAATTATCCTCTACTGCAAAAGGCAGAGTGGATGCAGGAAGCAGGGACCAGACCCTGGGACATTGCTCTCCTGCCTGAATCCCCTTACTTTTGGGCTACCAAGCGGGTTGCCTGTCTGGCCCTGAGTGAACGGTGACCCAATTTCAGGAGCAGGGATGAAGCATGGCCACATCTGGGAGCTGCAGGCCTGCCTGTGCCACACCAGAGACCATTCCCTCCGCTGCTCGGGTGTATCATCCAAACAGGGCAAAAGCTGTCGGCGGCCACCTTCTCCTTCTCTAACCCTGCCTACGAGAAGCTGACCTTCGTGGTTGTGATACTGCATATCAGGAGAACTGTGCCTCAGTTCTTCCTAGATAGGATTGGTCTTGAGCAGTAGGTGGCTATCCTCTCTCATGCTAGGCTGTGGGTGGGTTTGGAGCCTCCTTGTCTGTGCTGTCAAGGGAAGAGCTACTAGTTTGTCGTCCATTTTCTTGCACACTTGATAGGCTTAATTCTCCTGAGATGTGCTTCATTTCCTTCATCCAAGGGCAAAATCTACCCAGTTTGACTGGGCTGACATTACGTGTGTGACTTTTTCCAGTTTGTGTGCTGTTGACCTCCTGGCCAGCTATCAGTGTAACTCCAGAGCTAAGGTGGCCCTCTGGCAAACTATGGCCCATAGCTGGTATTTCAAGAGCTCTCCTGGCAACTGTTTTTCATGACTAGTATCAAGATGATCTGTAAAGATACCAGGCACAGAGAAAGAGAAGATTCAGATGCTGTCAGAAGACGTCAGGGTGTTTGTTTATTTGCTTTAATTGTTGCAATGGATGTTCTGGGTCATTAGTCACACTTCAGGAAGATTTAAGCTAAGGTCACTTAGCCCAGCTGGAGAGAGCAGCTCAGGCTGTTTGCCTCCACATGTGGCTGGTACAGATGCAGGTGTTCTTTCAGGCAACTTAAACTAATGTTTGTTCTTTGAAGCTTTATAGTTTTAAGTGTCTGAAGTGAGTCAGTGTTCTGGTGCAGATCCTTGAAATTTATGGCATCTGAGGGTCAAGGTTTAAAGCATGACTCTATATTAGCTTCAGAAACACAAGTAAGAGATCTCTTGGAGATATAATTTTATCAGGAAGATAATAATTGACTGGACCTTTCAACACTCCTTTGCTCTCTGACTGCTAATTCTGACTATTTACAGATCATATAGCATGTTAAAGCTAATTTCTGACTTGAGTGATATATTGATAGGGATATCCCAGTGGCTTTGAAGTCTGGCAGAGTGTTGATTTATGGAGACTGTGCTGTTTACTTTTAGAAAGGGAGGAGCTACATTGCAACAACAGGAGCTCTCAGAGGCAGGGTCAGTGGTTGTCATTCATTCCCCAGAGTCCCATTATTTGTGCCTTCATCCGATAGCTTAGGCCAAATGTTTTCAGATGTTTTATACCCCAGGAAATTCCTGCTATTTTGGGAACAAAAGGAAATTCGGATGAGTTTCTGGATTCATACTTGCAATGCTCCTAGTATAAGAATCCCCCACCGATGGTTGTCTTGTACAAGTCATTTGTGAAAAATTTGAATATCCGAGTACTATTGTAAAGAATGCTGTATAACACTTATGAACTTAATCCTTAATATAATCCTTAAATTTAGTGTATCCTGGCAAGTTTTCTTGAATAAGTGTGCTTTGCAGCTAGATCCAGCAAAAAGAATAAATTCCATGAGTTAAGCAGAATGGCCAATATCCATTTTGAAATTAATTCTTGCCTGTGTGACTCTAGGCTTGCATGACTGCAATTGCCACTATATCTAGTATTAAAAAAATACACATTTTTTCTTTTAAGTCCCTAAGGATCTCTAATGACATTTATGAAAATTCACTGCTTATTTTTTTCTTCTTTTTTCTCCGTTTCCTGCCACCTTTTTGCACATCTGTCTCTATGGACTTACCAGAACTCAACAGGTACAAATGGGAAAATGGGGCACAATATCAAGGAATCTCTGTAGGACTTTGTAGAAGTCCTAGAATGCTTTACAGGTGATTTTGAGTAAGAGTGTAGGTTGGCTTTTGTCATTTGTGATCTGTGAACAAGGATACTTGCCATGAATATATCAATCAGTCAGAAAAAGAAGTTGCAAAAAGATTTGATCTTCCTTTGCCATACTAGTTCAAAGCCTGTATCATTCCCCAAATCTATCCTTAGGATGGAAAAAGCTGGTAAAAGGTGCTTTTCCTGATAGTGATAGCTAAAACTGAAGTATCACTTTCTTTTTCCTGCATCATTGGGACAGAATTTGCCTGGCTTCTTCATGTGTTAGTGAATTTCACATACAGTCTACATGTGGCTCCAGTTTTTAACTATCTTCATTCCGTGCTTGCTCCAGATCAATACACCAATTCCACAAGTGCAAAACTTTCCTCCTGAAATACAAAAATCAGAAGAGAGTCCTACAAGACAGAGTTTACAGACCCTTTTGAAGGGAAGGGGGAAACATGCCGTTAGCATGGAGCAGGGAGACGTTTGCCTTGACACTGGCAGCACTGGCGCTCTCTGAATATTGCTCTTTGCAAGGAAGGTTTAACAAACAAACACCACAACACGCATCTGACAGGGCATAGCAGCTGAACAAACAGACAAGAGTATAATTTATCCCTTCCCCTGTTTTTCAGTGTCTATTTAATGCATTAGCTAATATGATGCTTACTGTGTGGTGTCAGTTATGACAGAAGCTGCTTCGTCTGTTGTTTTTAGCATGGGTTTAATTGAGAACAAAGGAAGAGAGGGCAAGAGGTGGAAGAACTGGTGCAAGAGAAGAAAATGGGAGGGCTGGATGGAGAGGAGAGAAAGGGCACTGTCACTAGTGACTGTGGGACATAGACACTCCCCAGACCTCAAGAGCTGTCTTTGATTAGGAACCTAACAAGAATTTCTTAATAATCTTGTCTAGACTTTAATTACTTGTGCCTTGGTTACTGCAGCATCCTTATCTCTGACCTTGACAATTGCAGCTGTGCCAAATGCTAACTTTTTTCCCCATCCCCTTGGTCACAACCTGTCCCGATGGATCATCTCTCACTGAGAAGTGACAGATCATCCCGGCTTTGTTGCATCTATAAACATAATGTCTTCTCTCAAGCTGCCTTCACAGTCTGAAGACACGTCTTGGAAATGTCTTTGCTGGTGTCCCTTACGTTGCTCCTTAAGATTTATGCTGGCTGCAGATAAACAGGTGAGGCTCCTCGTGTGTGGAGACCATGACCTGTCATCCTGATGGAGCCTGTCTCCTTGTATTCCTTTTCTGACTTCCTGCATGTTAGGTCCTCTTTCATTTTGGGGCTGAAGCCATCTTTTTGCTGTTTGTTTATAAGGGGTTTAGCAGAATGTGATTACCTCCCAGGACAAGGGCTTTTACACACCATGCTAATAAGAATGATAAAAATTTATGAAAAAAATATATTGAAGAACAGCTTTTTCTTGTATTTTAGTCATGTATTTCTTGGTACATATGATACCAATAACTCCCACTTTTCCATCCCAGTTAAATGATGACCTCCAGGGTCATCAATACCGAATGTTTTTTGGTTTCATTTGGCAGAAGGGGCCCCTGAACCTAGCTATTACCACCACTATTTCCATGTGAGTGCTTCTGCAATAACTGTGATTGAGAATCACATGGTAGGACACTGTAGAGAGCTGGAAAACTGCTACCTATGAGGAAAATTAGAAGAAGAATTTCCCTCTTAAAATGAATTTATCTGATTCCTGTCTTCCTCAGATATACAGATTGAAGCTTAACTGCATAGAGTAGTTTTTTATTGTTTCTGTCGAGGAGGATGAAGGAAGGATTCTGATTGAATAAATGATGTGTGTGAGGCATGGTTGATGACTAGCAATCATTGATTTGCCCAGCTCTAGTTTTCAAACACTGCAATTATTTTCCTATTTTGCGGCCACTGTCTCTGAAACTATATCATGTGTAAGTACTCTGAATATTTTATATTGCTGTGCTTCTTTTTCCTCAGGTTTCTTCCTCTCTTCTTTCCCCAGCATTTTAATGGCCTGGGCTTTGAGTTGTTTTATCACTCGAAAAGAGATTGACTGAACAAATAATGTTGCACTTTTGTTGATTGCCTTGTTGTCACTTAAATACTATTCCAATATAATGGGTAAGTTATTACTTCTAAGATAGATTTGCTGCTACATTTTTTCTCTGTCTTTGAGAAGAAGGAAGTTATCTCAGGAAAAATTGTTTCTTAGGAAGGAAGAAGGTATTGTGCATTTGAAACCCATGAGAATAGTTGATTTTCAGTTCAGGGTAATACAGCCTGTAATTAACCGAAGAGGAGACTTTCAAAGGTAAAAGTACAAGGTTCCTGATATTCCATGTAGTTTCCCTTTTTTTTCTCTCAGTTGTATGATTTTGCAACTTTTTGACCAGTTATACAATAAATACTCTTAAATCTTTTTTGCTCTAATTTTCCGTAGAAGGAGGATTCCAGAGCATCCAAATAGAATGGGAGCAAGCCAGCAATCCTGTTCTTATTAGTGGTGTCTGACTATTCACACTTTGCCTGAGTATTTGAAAACAGTGTAGTTATTCAGAATTTACTATGATGAATTTACCACAATGAATTGGTACACAATGTGGGTCTCTAATAGATGTATAAATAATTGCATATTTGTCACATCCAGAAAGCTGGCTTGATACATGGATAAAGATAACTGTTTCTCGATGAGCTTAAGTAAGTCCTTGAGTTTTAGTGCTTGAAGAGATTTATGGATGGTTGCCTGAGACAGCACAAAGTCTATGTTTGGAACAATGTATTTTTAGAACCAATGCATGCAGGTAATAGGCCTGATTTTTATATCTAAGGAATACCCTGAACTAATGTTGTAATCAATAGAAAATGTGGATGGTCAGCATCTCTGAAAGCTAATGCCCTGCAAGAGAAGCAAGTGGTTTTCCTTTTTTAAAAGAAGGAATCAAGAAACAGAGATCAAGAAATAAAATACAGAAAAAGAAAAAAGCCCTCAGTTCTCCTCTGCTTTCAGAAAATAAGCCTTGTGCACCTTTTTTTACCATGTATAGCTCTTCTAAGTGTGAAGAACCAGCTATGAAGATGAAAATTCCCAATCAAAGGTGTCATATGTGGGAGAAAAGGAGCTGCTTGTTTTCAGGCTAAAGAGGTAAAGGTTAAGTGACTGTTTGAAAAGAGCTGAGATTCATTCTAGAAAAATCAGCCTGGTGCACTTATTTATCAAGGAAAGAAGTAACAGCAGAGATGCTGATTTCTGCTTCTCTTCAAGAAGTGCTGTGATACTAGGTTTGGTGGAGTTTGACTAGCCTGTTGTCAAAAATAGTTAATAATATGTAGCGTTAAAAAAAAAAACAACCAACCCCTAACCAAAAAAATGTTCTCTGCTTTGAGGTTGCCTGTATCGTATTACCCTGCAGCAGAAACAGAGTGAAATCAAAGGCAGCTATAGAGAGGTTTTCACGTGGAGTGAGGCAGTGGTAAAGAGGTGCATCAATAGGGAAATACCTCCTGCCTGGGTCAAACCGACCTGGATCAACTGTAGTCTCTCCAAATCGATATAAGGGGTATAAAAGGGAAAAAAGTGTGTTGGCCTAAGGAGTTATCAGAGTAGATCTGAGAGGCCGGTGACTAAGAACATGAGCTGCAAGCACGGTGCTGTGCTTGTCTGATGAGGAAAGGGTGGTTAGCTGGGACAAGGGGACCTCCCATGGGCACATGAAGAAGGCTCGAGGAGGTACAAGTACTGGTGCTGTGATCTCTGCTCCACAGGTAATACCCCCTTGGGTAGCTAATGACACCTCTAATCCCAGGTGGCTCTCTGAGGAAGGCTTGCTGGTCCTAAAGCCCTTTGGGGCTTCCATTAACAGAGTGTAGGAAATCAGCTCAGGAGCCTTGGACAGGATGCTCAAGAGATGCAGGAGAAAAGGCAGGAGCCCCCAGCTTCTTTGCAGTCAGGTTGTAGACCTGGTTTTGCTTTTCAATGAGGAAATAGGAGGCCACTTGGAGACAGCCTAGGAATCTTCCTAGCAGTGAATTGCTGCCCTGTTCAGCATCCAGGATGCTAGAAGCTGTTCAAGTTGGCCACAAGGTTCCTCTTCCTTTCCCAAGCACGTTGAGAGTATCCTGTAAACCCCTGTTTTATGACTGACTGGAAAACACAATTTAATTTGCCATGTGGAAAGCAGTAGTGTATTATTGGGATAGGGTAACATACAAATGAAGACCAGTTCTGTGGTGCATGAATGCAGAATTATATAAAAATAAGGTTTAAAAAAAAAGGGAAGCAAATGGATAGTAGATGTATTGCAATATCTTCCTAATATAAAAAAATATTGTGTATTGCCTGCTGGGAGGGATTTAATTTAGTCTATCTAAGTTGAAACTTTGCAAATTTGCCATGGAGGCAACTTCTTTCAATGTAGCAGAAAACTGGTGGGTTTTGCACGAGTATCTCTGTTTCTTGCTTGATTTTGAAAAGCCAGTAAAAAGAAAGCAGTCATTATAATTTACAGGTATATAGAAAAGCCCATTTGTTGCTGCTCCACAAAGTGAAATGGTAATTGTCAGCCACACTTTTTTCTCCAAAATATGAGCCTGTCTGTCTAACCACAGTGTGGCACTACTGGTATAAATGCAGCAGAACACAGATGGAAATGAAACAGCAGCTGGGTAATCATCTTCATAAATGTAATATTAAAAATACCACAATCCTTTAATTTTTGTCCTGCTTGTATAAGGCAGAGCTGCATAACAAATAACTGTCATAACTTTTCTGAGAGAAGTGCAGCTTGTGGCCAGTTTAAAGCAAATGACTCTTTTGCCCTCCTGTTCTGCCAGCAACTGCTTGTCTCACTAGGGCTTTTCTTGTACCAGTATTAACAATCTGTTATACACCAGTTTAGGGTCATTAACCACTCATTAGTTCCTGAGAGAGGAAGGCCACCTCTTGTTTGTTGAATATTGATTAGGAGGCAACAGAGCATACCGGTCTGAAGCCACCACAGAAGATGCTCAACTTCTGAAGCGTTACCTCTATATTTCATAATACTCTGGCTTAGATCTGCTGTGGCTGCTTTCATTTTCATTTTTACTGGTGCCTTTCTTTGTCCTTCCTCTCCTGTACAGGACCAGGCACTAAAGAGTGCTGGCCGAATAATAAACAAAAATAATGCTGTCATCCTCAGCCTCTTGCGGGATGGAGAAGTAGTCTGACAACTTAACTTGGCTTTGCTATCTCTCATGGGCAAGCCTACTTCCTTTCCTTCCTCTGATGCATTGCAAGCGTAATGTGTCTTGTCCTGCTGCCAATACCACCGCAACAGATTACACTGCTTCTCTGAATAGAGATACTGGTGAGTAATTTTCATCTCTACTGAAATTAATTCATACATTTTCCCCCGTTTGCATCAAAATCAAGTAACTTGACCAATTTAAGGTCCAAACTTGCAGTTGGTAAATACATAAAACCCTTCTCAAGACAGTTTCTTGAAACTGGTAACGTAATGGTAAATACTGTTGAAGATGACCTTGAGGTAATAACTTAAAAAGCTGATAATAGGATTTGTGCTCTGGTGGTGGTAGGTGTTTAAAAATTAAACAAGCAAAACATTGCTTCAGTATTAAAAAAACTCATATGTTGTCTTAATATGTGCTATAATCCAAGCCTGACTGTGCATAATAAGCTTGTAATTCCATTGATTCATTGATGCTGAGATAACAAACACCTGTAAATGGCAAATGGATTTCGTGCGAGAAATGCAATGTGTGATGGACCTGCTTCAGCGCTGAAACTTTTCTGTAGTCTCACTATGTCACTGTCTTTCTGCCTGTTCCTAGCCTGTTACTTGGAGATTACCCGCCTTGCTCACTGTCCTCAGCACACTATAAAGCAAACTAGTTAGATTTTATAGGTGATTCCACTAGTTCAGGCACTGCTTTACCTTTACTTGTTAGCCCTCACATCCTATACATTACACAAAGACACTGATTTGTGAGCATGTACAACTGGATAAAGTGATCCTTGGACTGATCATTGCACAGAGAATCACAGAATCACAGGGGTTGGAAGAGACCTCTGGAGATCATCTGGTTCAACCCCCCTACCAGAGCAGGGTCACCTACAGCAGGTGGCACAGGATGGCGTCCAGGAGGGTTTGGAATGTCTCCAGAGTCGGAGACTCCACCACCTCTCTGGGCAGCCTCTTCCAGTGCTCTGCCACCCTCAAAGGAAAGAAGTTCCTCCTCATGTTTAGATGGAACTTCCTACGTGCAAGTTTGTGCCCATTACCTCTTGTCCTATCACTGGGCACCACTGCAGAAAGACTGGTCCCATCCTCCTGGCACCTTCCCTTTAAGTATTTATAGGCATTGATGAGATCCTCCCTCAGTCTTCCCTTCTCCAGACTAAACAGACCCAAGTCCCTCAGCCTTTCCTCATAAGAAAGATGTTCCAGCCCCCTAATCATCTTTGTAGCCCTCTGCTGCACCCTCTCCAGCAGCTCCCTGTCCTTCTTGAACCGGGGAGCCCAGAACTGGACACAGTACTCCAGGTGCGGCCTCACCAGGGCAGAGTAGAGGGGGAGGATAACCTCCCACGACCTGCTTGCCACACACCTCTTGATGCACCCCAGGACGTCATTGGCCTTCTTGGCCACAAGGGCACATTGCTGGCTCATGGTCATCCTGGTGTCCACCAGGACTCCCAGGTCCCTTTCCACTGAGCTGCATTCCAGCAGGTCAGCCCCTAACCTGTACTGGTGCATGGGGTTATTCCTCCCCAAGTGCAGGACCTCACACTTGCCCTTGTTGAACTTCATGAGGTTTCTCTCTGCCCAACTCTCCAGCCTGTCCAGGTGACACTGAATGGCAGCACAGCCTTCTGGTGTGTCAGCCACCCCTCCCAGTTTTGTGTCATCAGCAAACTTACTAGGGGTACACTCTATCCACAGGAACTACACCTGTTGCTTATGTTGCTGTTTTTCTGTGTTACTCAGGGTATTTTTCTCCAGTAAATCTTCCTGTGTTGACAATAAGAGTATTTGGGGGGCTGACATTTTATGTTATGGTACGCATACATTACGTCATAAGAAGGACAACCTTTTAATTTAAAGTTAAGCTTTAATGTTTAATAGAAGTGTGATGTGGATATAAACATATAAGGGGAATGTTACAGTTAAAAGGAACCAAAGTGTTTAAGATTCACAAAGGGGGGGCGAATTGCTTTTCAACTGATTGCACCCCCACAAAAGTTACAAGGCCAAAATATCACATTTCTTAAGGCATGATCCTCTACTACTGAAGTCAATGACAGAAAAAAATTTCCATACTATTTTGATAAGTGAAGGTTGAAGGCTTGAAAAAGCTCTTAGTACCATCTTGTCCATTAGTTGTTTTGGAAAATGAAACAAGCTCCTTTAGATCTCTTTCCATCTTTTATGGCTCCAAAATCAGCATAACAGATTATGGGCTAGAGATACCATCTCACCTCCCCCTTGCTGTCTAGGGAGTCCAGGGTTGTCTTTCCCTTTATGAAATGTACTCCTACAGAGAAGAGGAAGATGTACTTAATTTTGTTCTCCATTATGCATTCCAGAAAATGCAACTTCATCTATATACCAGCCTGTGATGAGGCAAAAAGCAGGATCTGCTCGTCTAATGATCTCCTTCTATCCAATTCAAAGTCTTGCCACACTTTCCTGAGGCAACACTGCGATGATTTCTCCATCCAATCCATGCTAACTGCCTCTCTTAGCTCGATGTAGACTTCATAAAAAGTAAATATCAGGTTCATGCAAAATAAGTTTTACTTTGCTGAGCATTAAAGTCTGCCCTTCTGATGCAGACTCTTATTTTCGTTCAGAGAAAATCTGTATATGAGGCTCATAACTGTTTGGAAATATCTGTACCATCAAATGGATGTGGTTTTTTTTTTTTTTTTTTTGAAGAGTAATATGACTGGAGTTAAGGCATTTGCTGTTAAGTAAATATTTTGTGTTTTAATTTCTCATCACTCCCAAAGAGTCTGGATGAAAATCATAGTGCTTTAATATAGATAGAGCTCTGAGGTAGGTTGCTGCAGTGACCAAGAGATGTTATGGACTTCTTAAATGGTGTGTGGGTATCTAGGAAGGGTGGAATACAATCTTCTCTTGAACATCAAAAAAGGTGGTGATCCTGAGGGCTTTATTTCCAGTCAGAGCTAGAAATCTCAGCTGCATTCTGCCCAGATGCAGGGGGCTTTTCACTCCTGCCGTGCTGTTTGGGCCTGTATAACAGAGTAGTCACCTTCTAGCTTGGTTGTGGGGCCAGCTGAGTTGTACATGTGTTTAAGCGGCATCTTCTTGTTAGGCTGGTGCAAGAGCCCTGGTCCTCCTGAACCAAACACTCTTCCTATGATTTTTAATTCAAAGGAGGTCTTTGTTAGCTGGGAAGTGTAATTTGTATAGTCATTTGAGTCCCTAAAGACATGGGGAGAAAAAACCCATGTCCTGGTGCATATCAAAACACGCAGGTGCTAAGGATCGTCCCCAGGGCATGATGGCCAGCTGATGGGAGTGAGATGAGGCACAGCTGAGGTACATCCCTGGGTGCTGTAAGAGCTGCATCTGAGGGGCTTTCTCCTGGGAGCTGATTATGGGAGGACTCATCTGGATGCCCTAAACCCAAGCTGAGGGCTGCTAATGCCCAAGGGAGAGCACTTTCTCTTTTTTATGTACTGGGCTGGGTGACCTCTTTCTTTTGGTTTTAGAGAGTCCACTCCTTGGGCTGGCAGAGAGTGAGGTTACTCTGAGCTACTGCCCCTTGCAGAAACTGCTATCGATGGGGGCATGTGCACACAAATACTAACTATAAATACACCTAGATGCAAAATTTGTATCTTTAAGTCTGTATACAAGCTGTGCATACCCTGCCTACAGAGAAATAAAGTACTGTGGTGGTTGGGTATGAGAGTTTTGTGGGAGGGGGTTAACGTTTCAAATTAAGGTGATGTTAGTGACCTGTAACTCAACACTGCCAGCACGTCTTCAAATTGTAGACCTCAATCTCTTTTCTGTTTGTTTTCAAGGTAAACCTGACAGTTTTTGGTATAAGCTGTTTTTTAATTCCCTAGCCAAAATTGTATGCCACTAAAAATAGAGTTTGTAATAGAAGTTACAGCCTTTAACTATGAAGTCTTCAGAATGGCTCCATTATATTGCAGTTCTGTTAATTAAAATGAAGGAGGAAAAATATATAATAGGATTGTGCTAATAAAGCATGAAATGAACAGTCTTACCTTAAGACACTTGTCTATCTGTTTTTCCTTATTGCATGAGCAGTTGTCTTTGTCTTCCCCAAAATATGCTGACATTGAGGGAAGGATTTTTTGTTTACTTTAAAAAGGAAACTTCTAAGCCTTCCTATTCACCATCATTCTGGCATCCTCCGATT
>VFFE01006418.1:396099-433260 GCA_008921705.1 Burhinus oedicnemus | reverse complement strand
TTTTTTTTTTTTTTTTTTTGAAGAGTAATATGACTGGAGTTAAGGCATTTGCTGTTAAGTAAATATTTTGTGTTTTAATTTCTCATCACTCCCAAAGAGTCTGGATGAAAATCATAGTGCTTTAATATAGATAGAGCTCTGAGGTAGGTTGCTGCAGTGACCAAGAGATGTTATGGACTTCTTAAATGGTGTGTGGGTATCTAGGAAGGGTGGAATACAATCTTCTCTTGAACATCAAAAAAGGTGGTGATCCTGAGGGCTTTATTTCCAGTCAGAGCTAGAAATCTCAGCTGCATTCTGCCCAGATGCAGGGGGCTTTTCACTCCTGCCGTGCTGTTTGGGCCTGTATAACAGAGTAGTCACCTTCTAGCTTGGTTGTGGGGCCAGCTGAGTTGTACATGTGTTTAAGCGGCATCTTCTTGTTAGGCTGGTGCAAGAGCCCTGGTCCTCCTGAACCAAACACTCTTCCTATGATTTTTAATTCAAAGGAGGTCTTTGTTAGCTGGGAAGTGTAATTTGTATAGTCATTTGAGTCCCTAAAGACATGGGGAGAAAAAACCCATGTCCTGGTGCATATCAAAACACGCAGGTGCTAAGGATCGTCCCCAGGGCATGATGGCCAGCTGATGGGAGTGAGATGAGGCACAGCTGAGGTACATCCCTGGGTGCTGTAAGAGCTGCATCTGAGGGGCTTTCTCCTGGGAGCTGATTATGGGAGGACTCATCTGGATGCCCTAAACCCAAGCTGAGGGCTGCTAATGCCCAAGGGAGAGCACTTTCTCTTTTTTATGTACTGGGCTGGGTGACCTCTTTCTTTTGGTTTTAGAGAGTCCACTCCTTGGGCTGGCAGAGAGTGAGGTTACTCTGAGCTACTGCCCCTTGCAGAAACTGCTATCGATGGGGGCATGTGCACACAAATACTAACTATAAATACACCTAGATGCAAAATTTGTATCTTTAAGTCTGTATACAAGCTGTGCATACCCTGCCTACAGAGAAATAAAGTACTGTGGTGGTTGGGTATGAGAGTTTTGTGGGAGGGGGTTAACGTTTCAAATTAAGGTGATGTTAGTGACCTGTAACTCAACACTGCCAGCACGTCTTCAAATTGTAGACCTCAATCTCTTTTCTGTTTGTTTTCAAGGTAAACCTGACAGTTTTTGGTATAAGCTGTTTTTTAATTCCCTAGCCAAAATTGTATGCCACTAAAAATAGAGTTTGTAATAGAAGTTACAGCCTTTAACTATGAAGTCTTCAGAATGGCTCCATTATATTGCAGTTCTGTTAATTAAAATGAAGGAGGAAAAATATATAATAGGATTGTGCTAATAAAGCATGAAATGAACAGTCTTACCTTAAGACACTTGTCTATCTGTTTTTCCTTATTGCATGAGCAGTTGTCTTTGTCTTCCCCAAAATATGCTGACATTGAGGGAAGGATTTTTTGTTTACTTTAAAAAGGAAACTTCTAAGCCTTCCTATTCACCATCATTCTGGCATCCTCCGATTTGTCACGTAATTGTGTTTCGGCATTTTTGGGCAGTGGGTGGGAACAGAGTGTAGCCTAGTTGAATAGGTGCTTCGTGTTGAATTCCGATTGCCCAGTGCTACAGACTGAATCCTGGAGCTGCTGGTTTAGTAGTTTTCTTTCTTTCTTTCTTTCTTTCTTTCTTTCTTTCTTTCTTTCTTTCTTTCTTTCTTTCTTTCTTTCTTTCTGTGTGCTTTCAGGAAGACTTGTACTGAAAAATAACTTTCACTTCTCACCTTAAACCTAGACGGTTTCTCAAATAGTTTGTGAAGTTGTAAATGTGCGGTAAAAATTCTAGACTTTTAGTAGTTATCATAATGCAGAAGCAAAGCTTTTATATCAATATGACTATACCAGGAAAGAAAATTGAATCTTTCTCCGTGTTTTCTGAATGAAACTTTAAAACATGCAACAGCAGTATAGATCTAGAAGCTGTAGGTAATGTTGAACTCGATTCTTCAGCCATGATATTATGCCCACAGCATTAATTTTTTTTTTGCATGGTTGTACTACATATGGCTCCGTTCTTCATATACAGTCTATGCAAATATATTTTTTACACAGTTCCACCAAACAGAACTGGAGCTCTTATGAAATGGACTGGAATGACCTCAGGTGTTCACAGGGTTGGGGTCTAACAAACACAGATCTCTGGACACTAATGGCTGCATTAAATACCATTTAAAACATTAAGTTTTGCTAATATTTTAAAGCATTTGATATTAATATGAACATTGTTCATATTAGTATTGTTTTTAAGAGAAAAAAAAAATGGAGCTGTCAGGTTTAAATAAAGAGAAAGTTTATGCAGAAGTCAGTTTGTCAGACAATTGAAAAGGGAGAGCAGAGCACCGTGTTCAAATGGGCAGGTTTGCCTGGCCCTGAGTTGCCCATGGGACATCTGCCGCTGACAGTGGCCAGCACAGCTTTCACATGGGTTATAAAATCCTCGAAATCCAAGCAGAGGCAAGGTGTAAAATATGTTAACTTCTGTCACTTGCGTGGCTCAGAGAGACACCACTGTAGAAATAAAAAGTAATATTCCGAGTAAACCGAAATGACAGAACATGCATTGCAAAGTGCTGCTCAAGCATATCAAGTGCAATCCAGTCACTAACTGAAATGAAATATTCTGCTAACTGTTATGGGCATCAGCCTTGCACCACGGCAGCGTCTGCACAGAAGAGCTCTGGGTAAGAACTGGAAAAAGTTCTGATAACTTATCCAAAGCAGTCATTAGAGCTAGTAAGGTGAAATTTTTTTGAGTATAGCTGATCAATCCATCTGAAACTGCTGCTAAAAGGAAACAAAAATATATTTCTTGGTAAGAGTTTCCACAGCTGAAGTGATGTTTTTCCAGATTTGAAATGCTTCAGGTTTTTGAGAGCCATTATTAGATGAAATACTGTTGGGAGACTTCAGTTCTCAACTGATCTTGTCTCATTTTGCTAGAATTAAAGGGTGATTTGTGAGGTTGCTGTGGTGGGAGCAATACTAGTAATTTTTTGTTGCAGGGCTTAAGATTTTATTGGGTGTTGTGCAAGGGAAAATGAAAAATCTCAGTGTACGTTCTCATGTCTATATTTTTAAAATAAGTGTAATGATGTATTCAGAGCTTAAAATAGGCATTCCTTCTGGTGTTTAAATAATAAAGAAAAGCAAGCTTTTTGATCATGTTCTGATTGTGAAATATTTTTAAATAGTGAAAAAACGGATGAAGATTTTTATCTCAGATATTAATGGATTTCTATATATTTCTCTGCTCAAACTGAAATTGGATATTAATAATAATAATAAAAAAAGAAAACGCAAACTTGTCTGCTTTTTCACTGGTGCTAACAAGGATTTTATTGCAGTGTGCTGCTCATAGTGCAAACGAGGCGCTGTCTGTTCTGATGGTACCACATATCACATTCCTGCTCTCCAAAGTGTTCTTCCTACTGCTTTCGGAAACGATACTGCACCGTGTACCTGCAAGTCTACAATTGGCCAGTATGAATCTGGGGGTCTTCCTACCATGTGTAAGGGAAAGACTGGTCCTGGTGTCCCCTTCCAGCCCTGGTCCTGCACCTTGCACAGTCTCTGGTGCATGCCGGAGTTTTCCACGGCAAGGGTCAACGTGCTTCAAGAGCAGAGTGTTCAATTAACTCAGCAAAAGCTCTGCTGAGCACTTGCAGTGGTGTAGCAGGAGGGAAGAAACATGGTGTGGGGAAGGAGGAGGGTGGCCAAGGGAAGATCTTCCCTTCTGAGGTGGGCACAGCTGCACTGCGGCTTTTGGTGGCACTTACTTTGATCACTACTTCTTCCTGAGCTAAGTCTCCCTTGGAGTTCATGCTCTGTCTTAGCAGGACTGAAATCACTGCGTGTTTTAGGCTGTCGAGTCCATGGCTTGTGTTGTCCCAGAGTCTCAGTTCTTCAAGGAAGGAGACTGCAAACCGAAAGAGCTTCAAGTGGAGTTTCAGAGTCTCTTGAAAGCATCTGGAGTTTTAAATGGGGTGTGCCAGATACTGTGATGGGAAGTGGACCCAAAATCTCATGCTTCTGGGGCAGGATATAAGTCTCTAATCCAGTTACTAGGGACAGACATAATCACACACATTAAAGACTTATTTTATGCTACAGACTGTATGACTAACTTGGCTTGACATGTCTGACATAAGTTTTTGTGTTTCACATAGTATTTTAGCCATGCTGTGAGCTGCCTGGGTATTTCTCCTTGTCTCTGCAAAGTGCTGCTGCAGAACCACTATCTTGGCACGTATGCCTGCTCTGGCTGCTATCACACATTTGACTGTAGTGCATGTATACCTTAAAACCAGATTTTTTTTATTTCCATAGAGCATTTCCATTTGGGTTCACATTCAGATTCTTAGCTAGTATATTAGACAGTGCTAACTGGGTGTTTCTACAGTTGTTTTAATAGTTGTTTTCTTTGTGGAGTGAGACTCTCCAAGCATAACTCTGGGAAAAAGATAAGATTTGAAATTGGGAGCCATATCATTTAAGAAAAGTTCAAACTCTTCAAAAAGAAATAAACAGCAGGAGTAATTTGATTTTCAAATCATGTTAGAGGGAAAAGTTTATACAACAAGAACAGAAACAAATCTGTTTGTAGGTTTCTTTTTATTTTTTTTTTGCCAGGCGTCAGATTCAGGGTATCGAATGGATTATTATTGGTTCTTATCTAAGTTTAGAAAGAGCTGTGAATATATAATGAATACAACAGAGAGATTTCAGTTTATTGGTTTACTGGTTTATTGATGCTTCACTTGCCTGTCTTTGCAAGTGGTGCCATTCATGAAGACTTGGCTAATCTCCAAAGACAGTCTAGATTTGTTCCATTTATTGCTCTTCTGAGTTTGCCTTTTGGCAAAAAGTCTCAGATCAGGAGCCGTTTGCATATCAAGGCTCAGAGGTCTGCTTTGAAAAGCTGCCAGGTCTTGGAAGTCATGAAGCCTCTCACTATAAATTAGGGGAACAATAATTGAATGTATTAATTCTAATTCTTGAATTTTTTTGTAATAGGCATCCTTAATTTTGCCATAACTTCATGTAACTAAATAAAGATTACCACTGCATGCAGTGTTCTGGCTTTCACTTAAGGGGAAGTACAAGGAAATACTGCAGAAGGGAGGTATTTTGGACATAAAGTTACAACCAAGTTTAGGTTTATTATGCAGATAAGAAAGCAGTCAGTGCAGCAGTGGTCATGCTGCTGCTGATGTCTGTAAGGAAAGGTCAAGCGGAGTTGCTTCATCTCTTCTAGAGGCTTCTGAAGCTGCCACATAAATGATGGTTTATGTTGGTCAGTGGAGCAGGGATTGCTGCACAGATTGTTAACTACCAGTGTGGGAAGAAAATACGTTAAACGTCTTTGCTTCTTGGGTGAATGCAATCTAGCAGCAATGAGAACAGCTGAGCACGGACAGCTTTGGGTTTGATTCATTCAGATGGTGGCTGTTGGCTGGATAGGCTTGTGAGCAGGCTCTAAGCAGCCTGGTGGCGGTGGCCTGGGAAGGGTTAGTTAAGGATGACTTTTACCTTCTGTAAGTGGCTAATTAGAACTATCTCTTCTGAAGGAGCTTCAGCCTGCAGAAGGGGAGGGAAAGTGCTCTGGAAGGAATGATGAAGTGGTGTTGATGAGCAGAAAACGTAAGAACTGGCAAATAGTGGGGGTTAGAAAGGTGCAATCAAATGCTTATAACGGACACTCTTGGGCTGGAGAGCAAGAGGGGATGGGGTTGCTCTGAGCGTAAGGGTGCAGAGGATGAAGGACCTACTGGTGTGGCTTGGTGATGAGTGTCCAGACTCCTGAGTAGGACCAGGCACATGCCACTTGCCTGAGGACAAATGTTTCCCTTATACAGACCGGGAGGCAGGAGGATCGACTGATGGTGCCTCTAGGGGAGCTGATCCGTGGACATTGATAAGCAACCTTGCTGGCTACTTGTTTAAAACAAAATAGTGCTGCCTCTTTCCATTTTGGATAGGAGCAACTGAATTTCTGGATGTCAAGAACCTCCTTCTGTGCCCAGATCCTCGTTTGTGTGGCACAGGAGAGCTGGGCTTGTGGTTACCGAAAACAGTGGCACTGCTATCTCAAGTCAAGCACGCCAAAATCAGTAGTCATTCTTGACAACTTAGAAATGATTGATGAGTAGAGAACTCATCAGTTCAAGGGAAATAAAAGCCCCAGGTGTCTGGACTTACTTAATATTTATCTCAGACCTATGCAGTTCTTCTCCCTCTGAAGATCAGTTCCAGTTTTTGCTCATTTGTTCCATCTTTGAGCCAAATATGGAGGTGTTCTTTTAAGGGAAGAAAAGAAAATGAGTGCCATCAGCACAGAGCCTGGTGGCAAGCGTGCATTGCATATTAGTGTATTGCATCGTATGTTCTCTTAAACAATCCATAAATGACCTTATTCCTTTTCACTATAGTTTATAGAAGGCTTTAGATTTTATAAGTTGACCAGCTTCTTTCTGTTCCCCAAATTGTGCTGTAATTGCCTTATTAAAATTTCCATGAACATATATATATATATGGTTCTCAATATGAAGTCCAAATAGTGACTATTCAGTGCTGTAGTCTATAGATCATCTCTCAGATGCTTCTGAATCAGATATTGATGCTGCTCTATATTATAATGGGGTTATATTTAATTTTCTTAATGTCACATTTTTATTAATTTCTGATATTAGTGCCATACTAAATATCTTATTCATATGACCACAATCTTGTAGGTCTAAGGTTTCATTAAATATGCACTGGACAGGTGTGGCTTGCATCCTGATACCTAAAATGACTTAAAATGTTTATAACCTCTTAGCTGTTACATGTACTGTATTTCATAGGCATGTGTGTCATATTCCACTTAATGCTCTGACAGTGATGTTCTTTAGTCTTCATAAAGCATTTAAGTGCATTCTGTATTTTCTATCAGTCTAAAAATTGCCGTTGCTTTCAGTTAACATCTCTTTTTTTTCTTGCCTCAGAATTTTTCCCCAGTCTATGACAATATTGATTGTGTCACTCATCCTTTATTACCAAATGATTTTCAGTTGCATTGGTAGGACTTACATACTAATTGTAGTCTCCTGGATCAGCTTTTCCAATGTGACACTGGTACTATGAAGGCAACGCTCAGGAGATGAATTCTAGCAGTGGAAGTCGCGTGAACAGACTTGAAAAAGCAAAACCTAAAGTCTCGAAGTCTGGAAGGCAAATAAAATCCCCTGAAATTTCAGTTCTTGTGATGTGAAGGACAGCCTGACTTGTGACTTGGGTATGTTGCCTGTTGTTATTGCAATAGAATACTGGGGGAGGTAATACCGTGAGTGACTTTTCTCTAGAATTGAAAGCAGGAGAGATGTCTAAGTGCAAATGGATACAGCTCCTGTTAGTCGCTGGTGTGCACAGAGGTCAAGGGAATTTGCTTTGTACAAGGTATGGTTCATGAAGACTTGCTATTTCCCGCTTTGTGTAGTTTGCCTTACTTGGCATCTTCCTCTAAGATTAAGGGATGGTGCCAAGTAGCTAAAGCCAAAATATCAATTGTGTATTTAGAAAACTGA
Source organism: Burhinus oedicnemus (assembly GCA_008921705.1). Classification (NCBI taxonomy): domain Eukaryota; kingdom Metazoa; phylum Chordata; class Aves; order Charadriiformes; family Burhinidae; genus Burhinus; species Burhinus oedicnemus. The sequence continues at coordinate 425,658 of VFFE01006418.1, read as the reverse complement.
AACATTCTGCTGAAAGACTAAAATAATTTTACTTTTAATAGTAGGTTTTTTATCAAGGATATAAGAAACCCAAGTCTTGCACACGGAGGTGGTGTGGAACAGGGTCAACAAGGTGTAAAATTGTAGATCAGCTCAAATATGGAGTTAAATCCTTACATTTTTCTCTCTCTAACCTATTTTAATGGTCTGATTGCGAGGTGCATAAAGTTTGCACTATTTTCCTCAGACTGCAAAGATGGCAAATATTTTTATAAACCTTCTATTTTCCCAACGAGGAAAAAAAGTAGTGTAGTTTCACTTCAGTATCCCTTTAGTGGCAATGATGAATCCTCTGGCACTCTTAACTAAGCATTTAATGTCAAGTTTACCTTTCACCCTTAACTCATCTAGACATTAACTGATCTATAAAATTCACTTGAGGATTCATTGCCCATTATAAAACTCCTGTTCTGAATTGTGAATTTTTTTTTTGTATTAAAACATTTTAATCAGTAAGAGATCTCCACATCAAACAAATGCTAAATTAATGACTGACTGCTGATTTATCTGATTCATTCAGTTTTGCATTTTATTACTTTGTGGAATAGGAAGATAATAGCCAAATTCTTCTGTTGATGACACCAATGAATACCCTGACTAATTGTTGCAGTGAATAGCGCCGATCTGTATGTTCACACATCATTGAACAAAATACAGTCCAGACTGCAGAGAGGAAGGTGGCATGCAGGGGAAGCTATGAAGGATATAAGTGTCATAAAACTCAGAGCAACTGGGCTTAGTTAACAAGCCTTGGAGTCTTGCCTTGCTACAGGCAGGACAAAAAGATGATCTCCGCTCCAGGGCAACATCGCGTGACTGGATCCTTTGCTGAATTCTGATGAAAGTGTCAGTGGTTTGACTGGGTCAGGCCAAGAGTCCATCTCCCCCAGGAGCAATGGCCAGCGTGGGGAGGACAAAGGTGGCTCACCCACTAACCGCTGCCTTGGGTGTGGGACTGCTGGGTCCTGCATCCTCCCTGCCACAAGAAGGAGGGAGCTGCTATAGAGACAATTGCTGTCACCGCGGCTGCTGGCATCTCCATGATGTTCATGGGTACCTGGATGGTAAAGCCTTACCTTCACATGCAGCAGAAGCCAAAAATGGAGGGTCACAGCCTCAGCTGTGGCCCCTTCTGTGTAGCTGGGCCTGCTCATCACCCCAAGAGCCAGCATTACTGTCCATGGACTCCCCACCATACCTCCTGGGAAGAAAGCCTTCAGTCAGGGATGAGTTAGAGCAGAATCCCACATCTTCCCCTTACTGCTGTCCCATTCCTCCACCAATTCACCCTTTCCCCATATTCTTGTGCCATTCTGCCTTTCCCCTCTATATTCATATGAGCCATCAAGTGACATAATTTCTCCTCTACTCCTGCCTGCAGCCTGAGGACCTGGATCCTGTTCTCACATCCTCTTCAGAATTGACCTTCCCTGCTCCCATCCTTGAGTCTCAAAAATCTTGTCCATCCCAAAACTATTCCCCAGTGTAATGTTTAGGCAGAAGAGATGGAGAGAGGGTTCCCACCATGCCTGCCCTTCCTGTGGGGGGCGGATGCTGGGGAGGGACTGCAGGAAGAAGGGTTTCTTACCCTGATGCTCATGTCTCTGTCCCTTGAGCACTGCTGCAGTTGCTGCCACCTTTGAGGCAATACCGGGAGATGCAGGGATGTTCTGATTGCCGCAGGATCCTTAGTTCTTCCTTGTGGCCCTCTTCACTCCCTGCTTTTTTCACTTCTCTCATGGATATTGGATTTTTCATCAAGTCTTCACCAAATCTTTTTCACCAAGTCTAAATAGCCTGCTGTCCCTCCCGCCCCTTGGTGGTCAGGATAATGCCCAGTGCTTAAGGGGCACTTCAGTAGAAGTGGGCTGGCACTGATGCTCTGGGAGAAAGCAAACTTATGAAGTTATCATGGAAGAGCAAAAAATCAATTCCCCACCTCCAGCTAGAATGAGAGGAAAATATGGAAGACTTTCGCTATGCTTTTTGGTAAAAGTTTGCTGGCATGTTTTATGGACTTGGAAGCAGATGTCATGGTAAGATTAAAAAAAAAAAAAAAAAGAAATTAATTGCCCAGATGTCTGGAGTCAGATGAAGGCTGCTATTTGGAGACCCTTGATAGGATGGGAAGGCTTAATGAACCGCTGCCTGACTGACAGTGAAGTCCCAGTATCTGTTACTGCCCGACCTCCGGCTCGGTCAGGTGTTAGCCCATTACATTAGCTTTCATATGCATAACCATCCCCATCCTTGTAGCTCTAATATTATTTGAAAGGAACTGAAGTGAAAATACTGTCAAGACCTCTCTTTACCTTGAGGAAGGAGTAGGAAGAAATGATGTGAGAAGCTGTATTTGCAATGAATCACTCCCAGAAAATAGCTTATTGCAGAGAGAGATCTATGAAAGTGAACCCAGGATGAGGAGCACGCGTACGAGACCACCAGATCTATTAAATGAGGTTGTCCGAGAACCGAGGTATTGGTAAGAATCAACAAGAGAAGATTTTGCACTTATTGCTGGAAAAAATGTCAGTGTCCCCTGGGGAACTCTAACTGCTCTTCGATAATAACTGCTAAAACCCAGTGTTTTCAGGATTTGCAGGTGCTGTGCCAATCTAAGTCACGCTTTTTCTCACCTGTAATGTAGATTTCAGTCTATATTTTTTCTTAAAGTTTCTGTAACTGTGCTGCCAGAAAAAACACATTTAACCAGCAGACATCAGTTATGTAGTTTTGCGATGTATCATTCATAGAGTATTAAATGTAAAATGGGTTTCCTCCTGATCTGAAGCATTCTGAATAATACATTTTTAAATGCTTTTGTGTTTTCTGGGAAATGAGGCCACAAAGGTAATTTAGATGTTTCTTTATGATGGTTTATCTCAGCATTTTGAAGAGGGGTATCACTGTGTGAAGGCTTTAAAAAAAAGAAGAAAAGAAAAAAAGGAAAGCAAAGCATTGTAACCTCTATTTGTAGTGGTTGATGGCAGTGACTTGGAAATGTTAAACAAGGAAAATAAAAGGGCTGCAGCGTTCTGTGTAGTTCTGTGTATTTTATTGACAAATGCTTTGATGTTGAAAACTCCCGTTGTGATATTTTTTCAGAATGAAACACTTAATTTTTTTATTATCCAAACTACTTTAAAAATGTTTCCTTGTTTCCATTTTTACAGTTTATGTGGTATAATAACAATGTTTAGGACAAAAAAAAAAAAAAGCTAAACACTTCTTGTAAGGGGACAGAGACTTTTATGAGAGTGAATGTTTGCAATATTAACAATCTATTTTTCTTTGAAATAGGGAAGAAGAAACAGTCATTCTTGGGCTTTACTGGGGAAAGGGCAATTTTGTGTTGGGCAACTAAAATAGTGGTTGTACACCCATGTATCAGTGAAATAGGTTCTATAGCTGCTTTCCAGCTGTCGCGTGCTCAGGCTATGCTAATACCATGGGTTTCTGGAGCCTACCCTGCAATGCTGTAGACTTACCCGAGCTACAATTACACTACCTACTTCTTGATATGGCTGGGCTTAAGATCACTGCGGGTATGTCCTCTCTGCTTACTGGTGTCTTAATTATATGTATTTTTTCAGTCTGTATGGAGAGGTGTACAGCTTTCTCTCAGACTAGGAGCTTAAAGCTAGCTTGAATATGACTGCTGTGTGCTCCAGTCTGGTAGTGTCTCTGGTATAACTGCCTGTCATGAAAGGAGAGCCCTATTTTCTCACCTTGTTATTTGATGCATGTCAGAGCTGGCAGTTCAGCTGAGCCCCTTTGTGCTGGGAGAAATCGGAGTTGGTTTTGTCGGGTTTTTGGCTCCAGCTGGGAGTGTCTAAATGTTTCTAGAAGGAAACGACAGCTTTGCTAGGTGCTCCTCTTACACCTTGGAGCATCTTGGAGTTCTCCAAAGTCAGAAGGGTTGTCCTGGCTTTATACTGGTGTTCTGTTGTACTCGAGCTCTGTGTAGGTTTTGAATGGCTGAAGATATAGAACATTTTATCCCCCAAGATGTTCTTTTCTTCGCAGAAGTTTCTCTCTTTCAGAGAAAATGAGTACATTGCCCTGCCTAAATAACATGTCTTTGAGATTGACTGTGAGAGTACACTGTAAGGCATGCACTAAAGACACTATAAATAGTGAATCATCTGTCGCAGACAAACCAGCTTCTATAATGGAATCAGTTGGATAGGTGCCATTTATTCTTATCATTTTTCTACTAAGAGTTTTACATTAGGGGAAAAAGACATGAAGAAATGTTTTCTAGCTGCTTGCCCATCATCCTTGAACCAAGATTTATACAGGAACTGATCTTTGCATCTTTAACATTTATTGGTATTAACAACATAGGAGTGTAACAAATAGTCAGACTCACCATTTTCGCAAGATATTGAAGAGGTCAGGAATGATTTTTTTTTCTTTTTTTCTTTCTTCTGAGAAGTCACAGGGTCATACATGAAATAATATTTGGGAGGAATATCAAGAAAGCTAGAAAAGCTGCTGCCTTTCCTATTGAGCTATTTAGCACGCTTTACCAATGAGTTACAGTGAAAGAAGCCAGGCGAATGAGAACACAATTATTTACACTATATTTGCAACACTAGATGTGTAACAGCTACACCAGCTTAAGAAGCACCCAGCTGCCTCCCCTTGTCTTGGTTGGTGAATTCCCACCTGTGCTGGGGTTGTTCGTACAATTGTTTGAGGCGGCAGCATAAATTAGAGCAATAAAATGATCTGGATGAAGTAGGTTTTAGCCTGGATAATTTTATTGATCTGCACTGTGGCACCACAGGGGGATGGCATCACTGGGAGGTGGCAGATTGAGATAGAAAGGGGAAGGAACAGTTGAGAGCAGGGTGGAAGAGCAGAGTCTTCTTAGATTAATTTTGGCATAGTCTTGGTATGTCCAGAGCTGGCATAAATAATTAGTAGCACATGATCTAATTGTGTAACTTGTCTTTCGTTGCCTCATCCGGTTTCCTATTTTATGGGTCCATGTAGCTCAGAGTGAAAAAAAAAATAGCAATTTGTCTCTAAATGGCATAATTGTTCACCATACCACTACTAATGTATTAGAGTTAAGTTTAACAGCCTGATGGAGAGAGTGGTAGGAAAACCCGGTGAGAAAGATTCAAAACCAGCAACAGCCACAAGAGGGGAGGAGCTACCTCAGAAAAAGGAGGTACTGTGGAAAGCCGAATCTCAAAAGGAGTCCAGACCGATTGTCTGGCAGGAAAAAGACAAGGAAAAAACAAAATGTGAGATGCAATAAAAACCCAATGACGGTAAAAGTAAAACACAATGGTTTTCTGACTTAAGATCAGTCATTTTATTGATTTTTAAAATAAAAGCTCTATTTTATTATGTGTGCCTGAATATACCAGCCAAAACCTAAAAACACAAATGCTCAAATAGCTGCAGGCAGCCCCCAGCCCCCCGGCCAATAACTCTTGTCTGGCTCATGCTGCAAGTGCAAGAGCGTGCGTACTCTGTTTGCAAGGTTGTTTATCAACAAAATCCCAGAGAACTGGATGAAGAGGGTCAGGAATAAGCTCTCTAGGCAAATCACTGAACTTCTGATAAAAATCAAAACAATTGCAAAAAATCAGGGTGAAAGTTTAAAAGGATCCAGTCCAAAGACACATGATTACCGGTCTGTGTCTAGAAGCTGCTTCTTAAAGCAGTTTAACACTGAGCTACTGCTGCTGCTCAGATTTGTCTGATAGAGGAAATCCAGGGATAAAATCTCCTTTCAAACAAAGCCATGCCAAAGACCATGAAAGAAAGACAGATGGCTCTCATTGGGGGTGTCTAGGAAAAAAATGAATCCCTTAATATGGTAATTTCTTTATGTCTATGAATTGTGTAATTCCGTTGCCTTCAGTGCGATTACACCAACTTAGGCCTTCTGAGCGTTTTGGCCAGTAACTCCAGCTCTGCACCGAATGAATCTTCCGATAACAAATTTGAGAGTTGTGATTCAATACCTCGTGTTCTCTCTGACGCCAAAATGCTCGTAGCAAATCTAGAACTGCAGGGTACTTGATCCTGCCAAACAGCACTTGCTTTTGTTGAGGAAGTTGTTGATATAATTGCGGAAGGTGAGATGGGTTAAGTCTGCAACAATTGATCGTTTGAGCCCTCTTTAGGGAGGTGAGAAAGGCATCTGCAGGCACCGAGTCTAGTGGCACTGCTGAACTGTCTCCACTCCACCCTGGAGATGTGATTCACTATTGGAGTGTAGCTGCAGTATCCGTAAACTGATGCGATCGTGATCACGATTTGGCTTGGAAGCAGTTATTGATTGAGAAAGGTGGAGTTATTGGACATCTGTGCTCATTTGGAGCAACTTCTGACCAGTGATGTGGTGGGTTACGGTTAGGAAAGAATTTGGCCTGTAGCCACTTGTTGATTGAGAGACGTGGAGTTCATCCCACTAATTGTTCTAGTGCCCTAGGACTGGCTCCTCTTTCCCTGCTGAATTTTCATAGCAGTAGACCTCTGTGGGAGTTGCATGAATACCTACAAAATGGTTGGAGACAAAGCGAAACAAACCCCTTTCTCATTTTGAAGAGGAAGAAGAAAATTAAATACAGTCCAGCCCTCTGCAGTTATTCTGTTGACCACTGAGGCTCTGTAGGTCAAACACTGAAAACTTCTGCATTTGGTCACACACTGTAATCTTTTAGTGCTCTTTTCAATTTGTTTCTGGGGTTCATATTCCTTGTGCTTGTACATGAGCCTTATGTTGGTGTTGGACCATGTACAGTATTTGAAGAGAATGGCAGAAAATCTGAACACCTTAATATTTCACTTCAGACTAAAATTTGTCTGCTTCATACGTTTCATAAAACCAGCATTTGAAATCTAGCCTTATGATGAATGAAAACTGGATGTGTTCTAAGCCAAAAGAATAATATAATGATTGGGTTTTTCAGAAATTTACATGTAATTACTAGAAAAATAGGTATTTTTTTGTGGTTTAGCTTATGTAAAAAAAACCCCAAACCAAAACCCAAAGAAGAAAATTAATTGAATTTCCAGGGATTGGAGAATTTTTCTTAATTTTGAGTGATCCTTGTACCAAGAACTTACTAGGGTATTTTTCAAAAGTATGCAAATGATCAAGATAAAGCTAAAGACTCTTGAGTAGACTTAAGACATGACTCTAGACGACTGAGATTAGTACTTGAAACCAGCTTTTTTCCCTGTTAAAGACTGAGAGCAATGCCCTAGGACCCCAGTGAGAGCTTGTTGTATTCAGTCTTCTTCCTGCCACTAACGATCTGTGCACTGAGTCGCAAAAAGCTACTCAGATATGGTAATAAGTCATGGTAGGAAATCCTGCATGACATTCTTATCAAAACAGAGATTTCATGCTTAAAACCTGAAGGCCTTACTCAACTCAGATCGAAGCTCCATGGAAATGGAGTAGAAATCTTTCCATGGGTTTCTGTTAGAAATGATGCTCAACCAAAAGGCCTCTGGACATACCTAAAAGTAATCAGGCATTGCTTTCTGGCTGGTAGCAGAAAGAACAGATAAGTAAAAAAGAGTCATGGATGAAAGAGGAAAAAGCTTCTTTCCATTTCACAGGATAGTAGCATTTGTAGGTGTAACTACAGTATCCTTGAGTAAGAATAATGGAAAAGTTTCCTAGATAGTGCCTTAGACCTAAATTAAACTATGCTTTGCACTTCTTCCTTAACCATGGGCCATTTTGCTTGGGAAACTGCCTTGCTTTTTAAATGGTGAAACACTTGATAAAACTATTCTTTAGTCTGGTAGTGCTTCAATAAAATTAAGCCATTAGTCAGATGAGAACAGGCTGTCAGTCTCCCGTGCAGTGATGTGACTGGCATTACCAGTTGACTGCATCAGGCTGATCACTTCTTGTGCTTCCACTATTCTGTATTATGGGAGAAAGCGAGCAATTGCAAAGTTATTTTTATGCTAGTGCAAAGGTAATATCTCACAAGGGATGCTTCTCCTGATATTTATTTTGCTTATCTGAAGCAAAATGTCCTACTGCGAAGCAGAGAAACCACTAGCTGTGTTTCTGCAACACGGATGAATGTGTCAGTCAAGATAATGACTATTCCAACACAATCTGGGTCTTTTTGTCTCGCCATGCTCTTATTCTGTGACCTGCTATCATACCCACACCTGGAAAATTTAGGTCAGCCAGGCTCCTTTCAGGCCAAACAACCCGAGCAGCGCGCTTCTGTAACAACCCCCATGCTATTAGCAGGGAGCGGGGCTCTGTTCTCGCCGTGTGAGGAAGGTTCTCCAACTTCCCTGCCTTGTGAGTCATCGTGGAGAAGTCCGGCATGAAAGGTTGCATGGCTCCCACGCCCACACACCTCCAACCTCTCTTCTACAGACTCCCTGTTAATGGAGAGACTGCATTAAAAGGACTAAACCTTCCCTCAGAGGATCAATTAGCAACCTTAAAATAGAATAAAGGAAGACAGAAGCCCTTGCAGAGCCCTTCTGCTAGTAGCTCCTTCTCAGAGAAAAATCCAGGAGTAAGCAAGTGCCTGACAGATGATGGAGAACTTTCTGTCCTCGTTCCCCTTTTAACACTTCCTTCACTGTAATTACTGGAACGTTACTGGTCGCAGCAATCCAGTTAGAGTTGCAGCAGCGCTTCTGTTAACAATTTGTATTTCCAGGGCTTTTCAACTGGGCTGTAAATACTTGCTAAGAGATACGGTTTGGCACACAGGGCCTTACTCAAGGCACAAAGTTCAGAACGATTTTTCTATGCAATTGTTCTAAATCTCTGTTTTTCATGACTGCACAAGAAAAATACAAGTTTTGCTGATCTAATACAGCAGTTTCTACGTCTATGACTTTGAATGAAGGGTTCAAATATAAAATCCAGCCCTTGGGTCTGCCAGAAATACCTTATTATCCCTACCAATCAATTGGTAACATCTTGGGAAATGCTATTGTTTTGATAATTAAAAGTTAACATGCAGCTGTGAAAGAATACCGAAACCTTTTTGGTAAGTATAGCAAAAGCAGAAGGCTTAAAGTACCCCTGAAAATGTCCAACCCAGAATTCTTTATTTAGGAATTAATCTAAATAGCTGAATCTAGGTCATAATTAGATAGCGTTGCCCAATGTGTCTTTAAAATTTCCTGCTACATTATTTTTACTTTCTTTTTCATATCATTGCCCTCCTACAATTGCCTTTAAGTGTTAAGTTTCTCAGAAGTGTTAAATGTATTTTTCAACACACTTTGCTATCAGTAATTTGACACAAAGGACATAACGCTAAGATTTCATGAAATACCTTTGCCTTCATCACACTTCATTATATAACTTTTCATAGAAGAGAAAAATGATAAAAATGTCTCAGTCCAAAAAGTAGTTTGAATAAGTTGCAGATTTGTGTATGTTAAGCTGCCCTTACAGAGCTTTGATTTGTGTGACCAGCACTTACTCAGCAGTTCAGTATAACTCTTATTGACCTTGGCAGCTGTCACATCGCTTGCTGGGTTTTATGTCGCTGGAGGTGTCAGTGTTCAGGGGGAGAGATGTGCAGAATATGCGTAGTTTTATTTGCAGGCGGGAATGAGGTAGAACCAAAACTGCATTTCCAACAGCATTATTTCACAAATGACAGTCACAGGAGACCTGTGACCAATTTTAACCTTTTAATAGTATGCATAAATTAAGGCTACGAGAGAATACTGAGCTGCCAATTATAGAAGCTGTAGTTCCCGGGTCTTTGATTAGCATTTTCTTCCCTACCTGCCCCATGACCAAAATGAAACCCAAAGGCTTTATGAAACATTTTCTGGGAGCAGAAACTCGCACAAACTTATCTCCAAATAAATATAATGTGCAAAGTTGTCGTGGTTTAACCCCAGCCAGCATCTAGGACCATGCAGCTCCTCTCTCACTCTCCCCCCTTCCACCCCCAGGAGGGTAGGGAGAAGAAGGAGAAGAGGACGGGGGAAAAAACCCCAAACTCATGGGCTGAGATGAAGACAGTTTACTAGAACAGTGACAGAAGAGGATGATGATGATAATAATAATAATAATAATAATGGTAAAAGAATATACAAAATAAAGTGATACAACACAAGTCGCTCTCACCACCCGATGATTGGTTGCCCAGCCCGTCCTGAGCAGCAATTGCGGATCCCTGTCCCCCGCCAACCCCCATTTATATACTGAGCGTGATGTCTATGGTATGGAATATTCCTTTGGCCAGCTTGTCCTGTCGATGCTCCCTCTCAGCTTCTGTGGGAAGCTGAAAAAGTTCTTGACTAATATAAACATTACTTAGCAACAACTAAACAAATATGTGTTATCAGCATTATTCTCATACTAAATCCAAAACACAGCAGCTACTAGAAAGAAAATTAACTCTATCCCAGCTGAAACCAGGACAAAAGTAGATAACTAAATCTTCCATTGGCTACTAAATACCCCGAGTGAGAAGGTGGAGCAGAACATAGACTAACGTTCCAGTTTCCTTTCTTCCCTAAATAAATACCTGATGCTTTTTTTTGGCCTACACCCTCGTGCAGAATGCAAAGAACTGAGTCTGAGGCTGACCTTCCCCAAGGCAGTCAAGTTGATGCTGAATCCCTATCTGCATAATGGTTCTGCAATAAACAGGTGTGGCTTAGCAGTATTTGTAATATGAAATATAATGCTCTCCAAATGTCTTGGATGTTCTCTCCAGAGCATCCCAGGGTGAGTTTGAATTTCAAGATTGAACGCCGTTGTACCTCGAGGCTTTCTTTGGGAACATGCTTCTAGGTGGTTTGTAAAATCCTCAGTGTCCACAGCCTGCTCTGAACTTTGTGTGTTGAAAAAGCTTACTCCTCCCCAAACTGAGCTCCATGGGTTGTGTCCCCTTCTGATGCCTGGAGCTCTGCGCTGGGGGCACAGGGTAACCTGACATCCCGTGTTAATGCTTAATCCAGCCTGGCAAGAGACTTGCATAAGCAAGACCATTTATGCTCATAACAAGGCTTCATGGAACAAATATAAGAATGATGATCCCCATGGCTTGGGGAAAAAAACCAAAAAAATCCACCGTGAACCATTATACTAATCTCCATTTTTCTGGCACTTTTATCTGGGAGGTGTATCATATACTTCTTGTCTACTATCAGAGGAGGCTTTGTATCAGAGTGCCTAGTTTATAAGTGAAGGTTAGTACATGAGTAAACTACTTGCGATGTGAGTCACTATAGAGCCGAAACCTCGTGCTTATCCTGACTGTCTCTGGCTTCAGCGATGGTGTTTGGACTGAGGATGAGCTGCTGGAGTAAACGAGCACAGAGCATCAAAGGGTTAAACTCCTTCACAAAACTCTCCAGAATTACAACCACTGTTCCTTGCTCTGCTGATTTTTTTTCTTTTTTTTTTTTTTTTTCTGACATATTTTTCATTCTGTTGATGAATCTGACCTGCCAGTTCACGTAACCCACTACTGGGCATGAAATATGCCTGAGAAATGGCTTGTGGATGTTGCCTGCAGAAGTTGCCCACAGAAATGCCCTCGGCGTTAGCCGCTGGAGCATTGTGCCAGCTCCTGCACTAACTCTTGGTGACAGATGTCACCTTTTTGGAATGGTCAAAGCCATCTGTGACACTTTTGTTTTGACCTTGTATTGATTAGCCCTTTGTTTTTTTAAGGTTCTAGCAAATAACAATGCTAATCCAGATAAACCCAGTCACAACTGAAGGTCAGCATTATCTAGACGCCAGCCTCCAGCTGCTTCCTGATGGGAGCTGAAAGGGTACCAGAAAGATTGCTAATGATTTTAGCATACTTTTATGAGGGACTTATTTATTGACATCATTTTCTAAATGCTGATTTCAATCACGGCAGTTGATCATGCATGATTTCCCGAAAGATGTAAAAATGCAACAATTCATTTAAATATGGACAAATTACAAAATTTAAAAGCTGCAGACTGATTTCAGTCTATGTTACACCAGGCCATTTTTCTTGGGCCTAGTGTTTAGGTAGTGTTCTTTAAGCCAGTATAGAATAAAAAGTGAAATAGCATGAAGACACCAAAGTGGACAGCGTAAGAAGCCGTGGATGGGTAGGTGCATGTGAGCCACTGATTTCTACTGGATGGATAAAATAGTTCCACCCTGCGTTATAGTTTGGTATTTTTAACGGCAGTTATTGAGCTAGTTTTAGTGGCTGTGCTGTGAGAAGTATCTAAACCCTGTCCCTGCAACCCCAAACATTTCTGTCTGTCATATAAAAGTGAGAGAATTGGAGACTGATACGGGGATTTTGCGCTATTTCATTGGAACTAAATTTTCATTGACCTTTGGCAGAAAAGTCTCTTTAACTACAGCCTGGTCTTTTACTTCCTGGAGAGTTGGAAATCGGAGTTAATGAGTGTATATTGAGGTGAGAAGCCCTGGTGCCCTTTTCTTGGAAACATGCTAGCCTTTCTCCTTAATGTTACAGGGAAGAAGCTTACCAGCACTACGGAAATAAAGAACAAAGCAGTTGTTGTCTCCCTTGCTCTCTTCTGGGCAAGAAATTTTCTGTCTAATCCTAGTTTTAGGGTGGGGTTTTTTTGCCCTTTTTTTTTTATATATATATATATATCACAAAGAAAAGTATTAAATCACATTCCTCAAGACCAAAATATACAAACTTATAAAAGTTTTAAGATGTTGAGCTGGCTGAGCTCACGGACTCACTGTTGCCTAGTTTTAGTTACCATGTTTAAATGTTATGGCTTGGGACGCTTTTCTGCCCTTCTACTATACCAATGACGCCACTTCTACCCTCTCTGAATTCCTGTGTGGATTCCTTGGATATTCAAGGCCATGAAAAACAAAGTGGGAAAGACTTTTACAAGATTTGCCGTGGCTTGTTCTAAGACAAGAGCTTTTCCATTTAATAGCGTACATTGCTTTCTGTTGAAGGTGTACACCAGACACTCAATCAGCAGCGTCCACTACAGCTGCTGAGTCAACAAAGTGTAGAAGCAGAGGGCGGCCGTGTCATACTAAATAGTTTTCTTTGCAGATCCTTTCCTTCCTGAGTCTCTTTGTACCTCTGATCTTATCGATTTTATTGGCTCTGCTAATTTAGCAGTCCTTTGGGCTGATGATCATAATTACAACACACAGCACAGCTTGAGTAAACAGGTCCATTGCGGACCTAACATTTTCGGCTGTCCAATGGCAAATAAACATTCTTTTAGCAAGTAGTGCTTATTTAATGCCTTTCACTGGTTGCTGCAAACCCCGAAGAGCTATTGCAGTGCTATGCAGAAAAGGGGAGTTATTCTGTATTAAGTTCAGCTCCATATATTTTTGCATGGAGCTCTACAATTACTGTAAGACTGAGTTCTTTTGAAGCGGATGGACATTGACAGGATTCAAGATAATTTTTATTGTGCCTACCTAACTACAATCTCTTTATTGTTACTAATGAGGTAAATATTTATGCTTGATTTTTCTTCGACAGCTATCTTGGAGGAGCTGTGTCATACGGTTGGCAGAGTATATTTTTAAATTAAGATGTTTGTTTTAAAGTGGAGTGGTAAAATATAACTGCGGTGCAGAAAGTTGCATATATTATAGACAGCAATTGGAAATAATTATAAAATTCTGTGCTAGAAAGTTGTGATGAAAGAACACTTAGATGAATGACAAATGAGCTGTACAAAGTTCAGGTGATGTCAAAGGTAAGGCTGTGGGCAAGGTTAATTCTCTTCCTTTGCGCACGTGCACTGCAAGTATTAATGATCCCCCCCTTGCACCTTGAAAGTTTTCTGCTGCAATCTGTGGGCAAACCCTGTACTCCTTATTATTTTCTGCCTACCCTTGAAGGAATAAAACCCAATATCATTAATTGCACCTGAGGTTATAGTGTGCTCTGGTGCAGGCACACAGGTTCTGTTCATAGCCCAATATGATAACAGAAGCTGGACAATAACCAAAAGCCCTTATTTTCATTCTTATATATTCCTGTCCTGGTCAGTCACTCTTTCTTTAATTTAGCTGGAAGGTAGAATAAATAAATAATTCTGCTTTGCAAAAGAAACGTTGTGACTTCAAGGGATTTGTGTTTTCCCTTTCTGGCGTGACATTGCAGCCCCCTGCCCTGGAGCAGTTTGTTGGTGGTGGCCGGGTGCTGGCCGGGGTGAAGCCCTTGCTCCTGGGCAGCTGGTCTCGGACCACCCAGGCAAGGGTGATGGCCACCAGCTGCTGACTGCTCTGGCAGGTGGCTAAGGTTTTGATGACCAAACCCACCTTGGGTCCAGGAATTCAAGCTTTTAGCATTCCTGGTGAACTCCACGGGGACTTTACAGAATTAGACAAAATTCTCTCCTAAATTATCATTTTAATCCATTTAAAAATAACATGCAGTCAGTTCTGAAGTAGGACAGATACTCGAAGGCAAATATTGAAGAACAATTTAGTGGTCCAAGATACGTCTTTAGAATGCAGTGAGGAGGAGTGATCAGTGTTGGGAAACAACCGATGCAATCAGTTTTAACATCATATTTTTCTGTCGGTTTTATCCATGCAGCTCTTTGGGTAAAATAGATTTAGTGGGAGTTCTGGGCATACTGTGACTCATCTGGCTGGAGCACTTAAACATGTCTCAACAATTTGTTTTTACTTTAAACAGTACTTAAACTCAATCTTTCAAGTAGGTACAGACATTATTTGTATATTATTTAATCCTATGCAAAAATATCTTCCAGTTTATTTCTAGCCATGATACCAAAATCAGTTTGCTGCCAGAACATCAAGTACTGTTTGATCTAATATGGCTTTATTAGATGAGGATTATACTGTAAGGTAGGTCTACTATGGTGGAAAGCTTTTCTTTCCTGTAGATAAATATTTAGTATCTGAACTCACTTGTAAAGCTCACTGTACAAGAGAGATGCTTCAGAGAAAAATGTTATCACCTCCAACGTGACTTTACATGCAAGTAAATTGCTGAAGTGGAAACTCTCTCTAAGAAAATGAATAGGAATAAATTATCACTCTTCCTAATGTTTTCTCTTGGATGTGATCATAAGACAAGCTTCAAGCTGGGAAAGTGCATTTCTGGCCAATCCTGCTTTTGTTTTATTGGGATGTGACTGTTGAGTTTTTTGCCACTGCTGAAGCCTGCAATTAGGTCAGAGTGATTTCCAGTCTCCTTGGCCTTCACTTGATTTGTGGTCTGTCATGGTACAGTCTGAAATGTAACAAACTGATTAAGGAAGTTTTGGGCCACAGTATGCTCTATATTTTTCCAGTTAACCTTTTACTAAGTGCGAATCTGCTTTTGGGACGATAGACGTTGATTAATTATTAGCTCTTATTGATCACTATAGTTATAGGAAGTCTGAGGCATAATTCCTTTTTTTTTTTTTTTGGCTGACTAGTCTGTCTTTGTGAGCTAACGCTTTGCAGAAGAAGAATCTGTGCAATCATGACATATATAGGAGCAAAAAGAAGTAGTTTTTCAAGAATGTCCTGCTGTGGCATTATCTCCTCCTCTCTCTTCCACTGCAGAAGACAGCAGCTGAATTTGCACTCTGTCAGAGAGCTGAGAAGTCAGGCTCTTTCATATGACCCACGACCATTTCCAGAACTGTCTGAAGGGCAGAAGGTGATTTTTTTTTCTCCTTTTACCTGGACGACAGGATGCAGACGGCCTTGTACAGATTTAGTTTCTTTGTGGAGGGTTTCCCAGGCAGCAAGGTACACTGTCTGGTTTCAGCCCTACCTTCTGCTTGCATTCCTCCACGTTTCAAATGAGCAATGCATGCCTAAGTTAGGAGTAGCAGAGAAGCTACCTGATATAAATGAGGTTTCCTCTCTCCTGTCTTTCCTGCCTGGAAAGATCTAAATGCGAAGGATCATCTTTGTTTTTATGGGACAAAGATGTGCCTGGTTGTTCTGCAGGATTATTTATGAAGTGAATGCCAACAGGAGAGTTAGCTCTCTGAGGAATAGTGTTCAGGTCTGAGCTACTACCTTTGGCACAGTAATAATATCAAAAAAAGTGGAGTTTTTTTTTCCCCTTCAAACCTACAAATTTCTAATAGCATATCTTTTCTATTACTTAAAATTTTTTATGCATATAACTCAACCAGCACACTATGCAATCTTCTTCAGCAGTAGGTCCTTAAATGCTAGATAGTTCAACTTTAAACTGGAGAAAGTGCGTGCGTCGAAACATTTTCATAGAGGGAAGGAAGGTTTCTGGATATTATAGCTGTGTTGAATCTGTAGCGGCTGTTACTCATTGCGGGGAAGCCCTCAGATGCTGTTGAATGCAGTTCAAGGAAGAGTCCTCAGAATTATGGATATTCAGACCATTTACCACTTGAGAGGATGGTCACTCTTTACCTTCCAGGTATGTTGCGGCTAAAAACCTTGTGCAACCACTGCTCACAGAGCAGATAAACGAGTCACGTTAACCTGAAAGGTATCACTCACATAAGGAAATGGGATTTAGTGCAAGGTTTATAAATATGTTATAATTAGACCATTTATTGTGTCGTCTTTTTGGCATAGAAGTTGAAATTGCTGGTTTCTATCAGTATACATTATTTCACAGTTTCATTTTAACAATTGTTTTGCCTCAAACTGAGGTTGTTTGACATATGCAGTGCTGGCGATGTAGAAATAAGGCCAATCTACGAAGACATGGATTGTGCATGTTAGTTAATTGCCAGATGTCTTTCGCTTCCTTATTGTAAAGAAATATTTTTTACAAGTATTAAAATTGTGTGTTTCCACTGGCTAGCAGGTTTACTGGATGCCAAATGAATATTAGATCCATTTCCTATTAAATGAAGAAGAATGAATCTGAGCATACAATAAGACTAGTGAGCAGCAGTGCTTATTTTTAGATTACACTTTTAAGGCTAAACAGTACCTTTAAGTCCAAGAGGAAGGTGCCATTTCTTTCATTACATTTTTACACTTGATTTCTTTTGGCAGGTTAAGACAGCAACTTTACATGCAACGGATGATTGGTTGGGAGATTGTGAATCCTGGTTTCCAGGTTATTTCATTTCTAATAAATCATTTATAGAAAAAGTGGTCTTCTGAAGTTGTCTCATTAGTCTTCATTTTTTCCGTTTTTGATTTGCTTTTAAAAAGACTCCACGTTAAATAACCACCATCCTTCTATTCAAATTCATGGGTGCAACTAACCCCTCAAAATGAGCGAATGACCACTCTTTGATCACTGCTGTGATTAAGAATTTAGCTTTCAGTATGAATGTAACACTGAAATCCTTGTTTCTAAGCCTAGAGATGGGTTCCTGCCCCATATTAAGGTCCCTTTCTGCCTCCTGAGGCACGCAGGGAGTTCATCACTGGGTGTGCAGAGGTCCTAGCCTGTGTCTTAGCTGCCGCAGCCAGTCCTACGGTGATCCCAGGCTGTGAAATGTTCTCTGGTGCTCGTCAGATCTGGAAATAATTTACTGTGCAGGGGGTCAGAATGCCTTCTCACTGCCACCGTGGTTGGGAGCACAAATGAAACTTTAAAACTACCTTTGTTCTGCTTTGCTCAGTAAAGGCAGTGGAATTCCAGCTACCTTAGGATCTAACCCAGAGGGCTTGCCATTTATATACCCATGTAGGGTTTTTTTTTTTCCATTCCTTTTGCTGCTAAGAATCAAATATTTAATCATTTACAAGGACTCTTTTCAGATTTCTAGGTGGGTGAGAAGACATCAATCAAATTATGGGCGCTTGCTGGCAATCATATGGACTTGATCTGCCTGCTAAGAAGAGCATGAATGAATTTAGATTAACATTTAACGACCCAAGAAAAAAATTCTTTTTTGGTCCTCTGCAAACGAAACTCTGCTAGTGTCTGGGGATTAAGTTAAACTGAATAGCTTGTGAGTTCCTCTTCCCATTCCCTTTCTCTCACTGTGTTTTCTCTTGAGAATGACAGAATGAAATCTACACGTGAGTCTCAGATTTTCTCTAAAACTTCAATCCATTTAAGCCAGGCTGCCCTTTGTAGGAGTTAGGGAAGCACTGAGTTTCCTCGGATTTATTTTCATTTGGGCTCGTGTAATTCTAGACACAAAAGTAAAAAGAAAAAAGTTTTCAGTTCATTAGACACTCTTGTATTGTATCCAGAAATAATGTGAAGTGGAAAAGAAAAGTTGGTGGCTTGTTGTGATTCACCTGTTTCAAAGTGTGATAGTATAGCATCTCATTTGCTATTGCCGTCTTACTCCCTTGCCATGGTAAAGCAAGTCAGACCCCCCCAGCAATCCATAGCTGGTTACAGGGTTTTGGAGGTGACCAACAGGAGACACAGGATGTGGGAGGCTGCTCTGAAACTTGTCTGGCAATTGGGAGTGTTTGAAGGTAGAAAACCAAATTTGGACCTTCCTGCAACTGCTGGCAACCTGAAGCGTTAGATGGGAGAAGTGGTTATCAAGGAACAAACATTTTTTTTAACTGAATCATAGCTCAAAAAAAAGTTGGTTTTGAAGGATTTCTGAAGATCAGGCATAGGTCTAAGGGAGTCATGGAGGCATGCAGTCATCTGCAGCAAATGTCTACACCGTAAAGAAAGCCATTACTTCTCCACAGCAGCTGGGAACAATCCAGCATGTCAGTTTTCCTTTGGTGACTTTTGTCAGCAATTATTTTATTCCGGGTATGAATTTCCTCATCAGTTGCTACTGAGATTTAACTATATGGTAAAGTTTCTCTTGTTCGTGTTTGAGTGAATGGTAGTATTGACCCTGTTGTTCTCTCTCTATCGATACAGGAAACTTTTTACAGCATAAAAGACAGGTTCTAGCTGTTCCTCCTTTAAAATGTTAGGATCAGATCCACTGCTGATAACCCACCCAGGGACGTGGTATTAGAGCTGTGCTATGCCTTTCCATGTCCTGGATGTGCATGAGGATTTAAATGCATTTATCTACCTCGCGGAAAGCAGACTGGCACCAGTGGCGTTGGTAAACCTCTTCAGCTGCTTTGCCTTATGCATGCAGCTATACTTTGATCTGGTGGGTCTTTGCTCAGAAACTACCTTAATGTGTGTGTTGCAAATGTCGTTTAGCTACAGAACAGCAGATTACCAATCCATGAGGTATATTACCTCATCTACTCAGTAAAGGTAAATGCAGAAGTACAGCACAAAAGGTGAGTAAATGTATGGTTTCCCTACTTCTTTAGATCCGGCTAAAATCTTTCTGTATTGAATCTTGTATTAAAGGTTGTTTAAGTCATCTTTTAGTTGTGTAAATTTTCCTAGTAATGGGTTTTAGAAGGTTGTAGAGAGGCTGCAGAAAGCAACTGTTTTGCTCTTCAGACTGGTGAAGGAAGGCTTGTGCTGCATAAATGGGAGAGGGAATTAAGCCATTTCCCAGAGCTGATCACAAAGAAATGAAGTTGCTCGTGTTCGGTATGGCTTACCTGCCCGTTTTGCAAAATAAAACCTTAACTTTGGTAGAAGCTTCCTCCAAGACAAGCCAGAGAAATCCTTACACCTTACTCAGAGTGTTTCAGTTGTCAGCCACAGCTAAGAGTTACGTGAAACTCTCCTGCTACTCCCTCTTACTTGGTCCAGCTTTTTTATAAAAAGCAGCAACGGTTGCTACCTTGAGGCACGGCGACCTCCTACAGTGGAGACTCTAGACATAGTTCAAGATAATGGATGACTATGCATACACCACAGTCTTTATAATGAAAGCTTTTGCCTTTTTTTTGCTCCATCAGTTTGGATATTTGAAAGAAGTAAAAATCTTTTTCACTTGGGGTAGTATCTGCTTGTATTTCCTGATTCTTAACACAACATAAGAGATGTCTTACTGGATCAGACCAGTGGTCTGTCTAGTATTCTGTCTTTGCTGGTGGCAATGGAGATGCTAATCAGGGATACCATGAGAGCCCTGCCCTTCTACATGCCCATTCCTCTCCTAATTCCCCAGAAGCATTGAATTAGGAATGGTAGAGCACGATTTTTAACAGAAAGTAGATTATTCTAAAATAAAGTATGACTTACTTCAATTAATATTGCATTAATTTCTGCAACGCCATCCACATCCACCCCTGATTAAATAAAATCTGTTCACATGAGAATTGTAAATACTAAGGGTTTGGGATGACCTATGCAAAAGTGTCAACTTTTTGTTTCTTAACATTCACAGCTAATGGTCACTCACAGTCACTTGATTTAAGTATATCTTTATATTAACTGTTGTCAACCTGGGCTTCGTATTCTGAAAGCTATCACACTGTAGGTGAAAACTATCACATATCATATCGTTGGGAGATATGAGTTCTGTTGACTTTCAAGATGGTGCTGCAGAGCTTATAGACCTGTCCTAAACTAGGAGAAACCCAAGTTGTAGGTAGTTTTATGTTATTTTTAGTTGGCACAGGTTCAACTAGCGAATTACCATTAGTCGTCATTGGCTTCCTGATGAATTCATGTCCTTTTAAATTATTTTTGAATGTGTGCCTACAGGCTCTAATAGGCTCCTTGAAGTAATATAAATGAATAAATCAGCAATAGATACCTACAAAACTATTACACCAGGGAGTGTAAATGGTTTAGTAAGGAAGCACTTTTTTAATATTAAATATTTGTCTTAAGCTTCTTACACCTTCTGTACAACCAACTCTTCAGCTGCTGTTAAGAATGCTTATTTTTATGTGCGATAGACAAGGCACAAGTACCTGTGTGAAAACTGAGGGGTGTGTGGAGAAGAGCTTGAGAGCTCTGTGAGTTAAAAATGAAGTTTGGGACAGGAAACAGAGACGTTTTAATCATGGTTGCTGCTAGGGTTTTTTTGGTGGGTTTTTTTTTTTTTTTTTTTTAATCTGAGTGGTTGGGAGAAAAATGACATGATGACAGTTAATTATAACTAATCCTGCAGCGCTTCAACACAGACTAATATAAAGTTCAGAGGGTTCCACCAGCAGTTAGTTATGTCCTTAGGAAGCAATGAGACTTTGCCTAAAATAGTTCTATTGTTTCTTGGCGTCTGAAAAAACCACCACATTGCTTAGTAAATGCATCCGATATGGTGCTGAAAACCAAGGCTATAGCAAAAGAAAGGATATTTCAGCATATATATGTAGGTCCTAGGACTACAAAGTGTCTTTTAAAAATATTTTTGTTAAAAAAACCCAAACAGAAATATCACTCAACCGTGAAACTTAGCAGTAAGTAAGACCAGGGTTCAGGTAAACTGTTTCAGCTTCTTTTATACGCATCCAGAGTGGAAAATAAATCACTACACAGCAGAGAAAGAAATAACTAGATGAGGATTTCAGAGGGAGGAAAACGTTTTTAAAGTTCATAACCGTTGCCTTAATCAGTTAGTAATATTAAACCACGCTACAGCACATGATCGTTACCTTTAGAAAGGTTTGGGTCCGTTACCTCCCATCTTGCTGGTGCTCCTGGGTGTGCTGCGCAGGATGGTTTGTGAATTATTAACGTGGGAGATTGTGTCAATGACTTGCCTCACGGATTACCTGATTTGTGAAATGACACCGATCTGGAGCCTTAACAGGAGAAACGTGGCGGAGAAGAGAGGAGCGGGTACACTGAACTAACTCCTAAATATTGTTAGGAGGCTGCAAATGTAAGTGCCTGCGCTGTAATACGTTCCTCTGGCAGGACAGCCTGGGTAGGGAAGTGATGTGCGTAGTAAGCAAGCCTTCCGGAGAAATGAACCTAAACACCTGGCTTGACTGGAAGCCTCAGACAAATTCAATATCACACTTAAATACAGAAGAAGAAAAAACGTAGGGGATGATTTTAAAATGCTTAAATCTTCTTTAAGAAAATGCAACAAAAAGAGTTTCAAACTTGTTTTGTGGCTGTTCTTGAACCTTAGTTTAGCTCTTTTCTACATATATCCCACTTACGTAGATATCGATGTGTGAATTCAATCCTTACTATTGGAAACGAGTTAAATAGAATAGGTTATTTTATATTCAGAATGCAGAAAAGTGCAATTTTAGAAAGTTATGAAGAGCTTGATAAGGTGATGGAAAATTGTGTATAATGCATTTATTGTGTTTGTGTGTATAGACAGGTAGGACATACACTCAGGCATTCCTAAATGATTTGCAAAGGTACACGAGGCGTGTACAAATAACTGAAGAGCGCTGTGATGTTTAGGCACTAAACAGGGAGCCCCTGGAGAAGGAGAGAGACCTGGTGTGAAGGGAAGGCTCTTCGCTGAGTTGAACATCCCTCTCATCTTTGGTTCTTCAGGCAAAAAGTGTTGACTGCTTTTTAGTGCAAGAGAAATCAGAGAGATCTTCTGAAAAACATGGCTGAGCATTAAGCTGTTAAGTGAATTTCTGTTTGTTCTTTCATCCTGTTTCTGTTCTGGAATTTTAAATTCTCTTTTCTTTTTTTGGTCTTAAAAATTGCAGCCATCTATAGTGGGAACACTTTCCTAGTTCATGTTGACAGGGAATTTAATAACCGTTCATTCAAATAATAAATTGTAGCAGGATATTGTGTAGTATTATTAAGGCAGATTTTTTTTTCCTAGTGTTAGAAATACTTACGTGTACTGGCTTTGTAAACTATTTACAAGATAAAGACAGCCAAATCCAGTAAAGTATGGTAGTAGGTGAAAGCTGTTCACTATGAGTGTGGCTGGGTCAAACCAGATTTCTGCAGACAGCTGTCTACATGCAAAAAACTTCTGACCACCACTGACATGTTTGGAGGTACCCTTAACCTCTTGCATGGATGCTCAGAAGTACGCGACAGAATTCAGCCTCCCCGAGGCAAAGCCCTGCTTGGGAAGCTCCTTCCACGGTGCGTATCTGCAGAGCCCCAAGGCGTGGCTAAGGACGATAGGCAATAACTAAGCAGCATCTTAAAAATAGCAAGACAATTTAACATCAGCCTCAGAATGCCTTTATTGATTGTGTTAAGCAAATCCCTTGCCTTGTATTCAACACTTAATTAAAGCGGTGGAACAGGAGCACTAAAAAAAGAGCAAAAAATCCCCAAAGCAAAACCAAAATGATAAGAAAATATCTTGAAGTTTAGTTTTCTGCTCCATAGTCATCGATAGATTTCAAATCTAGTAATTAGTCACTAGCGTGAGCCGCCTTTATCTCTTATTATCACCTTTGTTACTAAGTAGTGTCTCAGGACACAGAAACCTTAATACTTGACAGGTTCCTCAGCTGCTAAATTATTGCCGATTACTATTTGCAGGAAAGCCCTTCTTTGAGTAGGTACTTGCTGCTCTTTCTGTAAAGCAAGACTCCAATCAGGAAAGGTTAATAGCTTGTGAAGTGCCTCCATTGAAGCTTTTCTTCTTTTGCGTGGCAGGTGGAATTCTTGCCCTGCCATGGCTGGTGAGTAGGTGGCAGATGCATTGCTTCATGCTCACCCTACTCATGTTTTTCTTTAACCAGCACGCCATGGTACTTACGAAGGACTTTCTCTTACACACCAATACAAGTGTCATGTTTCCTTGAACATTAACAGAGGTATCATATTTTTAAACTCCAGGGGCTGTAGCCAAGAAGATAATTGGTCTTTTGCAGCAGTTCTGGTCTGTGCTATAATTTGCAGCGATTATTTCTTTGATAAATATTCCTCCTTCTTCAACCCATCACTGGCATCAAAAGATCTGATCTTGCATTCTCAAAAATAACACTCAAGATGATCTCGAAATTTAAACAGGACAAATGATTCCAGGGTTGGTGACAATGAAAAAAGCCCTTGTACAGATGAAGTCTGTACGAGGGCAGGTAGTGTTTTCTGATCGTCATGCACCAGGGCAGATACAGTTGTGTTAGCAGACATGCAGACAGACGGTGTGTCCCAAAA
The DNA here is from genome assembly GCA_008921705.1 of Burhinus oedicnemus. NCBI lineage: Eukaryota > Metazoa > Chordata > Aves > Charadriiformes > Burhinidae > Burhinus > Burhinus oedicnemus. Next base: position 401,794 of record VFFE01006418.1, on the reverse strand, counting down.
GGATCTAGAATGCAAATAGTTCATGCTCTCCTTTGGTGGAAGGCATGTAGGACATCAGATCTTAAGTCTAAATGATAATGTATTGTAATTATTTTATAACAACCAGTGATATTCTATGCAAATGCACTCTTCTGGAGTGCGAATAATGTAAATGTTCAAATGTTTTTCTCCCTTTTGTGGAAGTTAACTTGCTCTCGCAAAGATTTTCAGTGTGTAAAACGCTAAGGAACAGCTCTGGCCTCGCGGCTGTTGTTTGTCAGGGTGCTTGCTAGATACAGAAAGCAGACCCCAGTCCTCCTCAAACACTTGAGTCGCTGACGCATCTGCAAAAGAAGCTGGCCAAGACCAGTCAGCCATGGAGGAAATGTTCTACTTTCACTCTCATTATCAGAAAAGCTCTGATTGCTCTAGGATTTTTCCCCCTGTGGTATGGTGCACAGTGGGGAGTGGGAACAGGAGGGATGAGCAAGAGCAAGTCTCCATAAGGTGGCTACGGAGCCCCTGGGCGATGCAATGGGGTTAAATCTCCACTTAGGTCGGATTTGCAATTTACACCCTCCGCTACCTTGAACTGTGGTGTATAATAAAGTCATGGAAAGAAGAGCCGCGTGTCCCTTAGGAAACACTTGCCACCATTTGTGGGACACAAAGAGCAGAACTTGGGTGGAGAAGAATAGGAAGGGACAGATGGCTTGTGGAGAAGAGGGGGCTGGTGTGCTGATCAGCCTCTGCATGGAGGCTTTGAGCAACCAGGTCTAGTGGGAGGTGTCCTTGCCCATGGCAGGGGGTTTGGAACTAGACGAGCTTTAAGGTCCCTTCCAACCTAAACCATTCTATGATTCTATGCCCGGTAAACTCTGCGCCGCAGGGAGGATTGATTTCAAATACTGGGTCAGCAGTTATTTCAGGTTCGGTCAGGGCTGCACACTGGGATTTGGGGTATTGTGCTCACTGCTGGGTGGTGGGTTTGGACCCAATATTAAGACTGGCTGCAAGCATTCACAGAGGTACAGTCTAACTAGAATGTTAGTAAAGATAAATGTCCTGCCTGTATGCATTTCTCCTGTTACTAAAGAAGTCATCATCTAAGGATATGTTCACAACAGGACTGCCATCAATTATGCTGGTGTCTTGATGACTCCATAATTAAAGATAAGTTATGTTTGGTCCTTAATAGGACTAGTATTAAACTGAATGCCTGTTTAATCTCTGTTAAATCTGCCACAAAGAAATGACACCATGAGAGGTGTGAATGAATGATATCCTTTTTTCCCCCTCCCTGTTTCTAATTACACACGATGGCACTTGCAGTGTCCCTTGTGAATGCACAAAATTGGTGCAGCAGGGGAAATGCAAGCTTCCGTATGCTGCAGTCTGTTCATTAGCATCGATTTCTGAGGCACTGCCCCTAAGGATGAGAGGATAATTTCTTTTTTCGGGTTCTCATGATCCCAGCTTATAATAGACTATTAAAAATAACTTCTAAACCTTGGTGTAAGTCCCGGAACAACAAGAGATTTAAGAAACTCCTCGTAACCCACCTTTCCATGGAGCATTAAAGCCCAGCTAACCACACCTGCTTTGTGCCTGTCCTGTACGTAGTGCTTCTCTAAAGCTGTGCCTTTAGGCTGCAAATCCATTGTGGCAGGCATTCATTATCTGCTTGGCTTTCCGCTTCTTTTCTGTGGTGCCGTTGACTTCAATATGAAAGCTGATACTACTATAGTAAAAATGCCATACTTCATATATGGAAAAAGCTGACGTTTATTTGCAGTTATAATATCCTGGGAAAGATTACATAGTACAGAAATTTTTTTTCTCTTTTTCCTTCCGATATGTACTAGCTTTTGTCAGACGATGTAACTACCACCATGCTTACGAAGTCTTCAGTATAACAAAAAATAGAAGCCTGATTAATTCATCTAACTGGCTTTGATCTGATTTGTACAGTCCCCTTTATTAACTTGGAGCACAGGAATAAATGCTGAGTATTGGTGAAAAGTGTTCAGATTTCCTGAAAGTTCAACATTAATTATTATTACAAGAATTGCACCCAAGATACTTTCCTTGATTTGTTTTTTTTGGTGTCTTCCTCTTTTTAAAAAATGGCCGTCTAAAGAAAGAATCAAATTTAAGCCCAACTAGCTTAAGTAACAAATCATAGTATGTGCATATTAATGGTAAAGAGTGAGAAAACAAATCATAGGTGAGCCCTAATTTCGATAGCTCTTCATCCGCATCACTCTAGTAACTACTTTTAGATAACATAAAAATTGATACAATATTATGAAAGACTTCCTAACAAATGCGGAATATACTGGTGGGGACATTTTGTAACAGTTTGCTCACTTTCCATTAACGCTGTAATGGGAGGCTTGTTATCTCATACCGTTTTGCTCTGAATTTTTGCTCCCTAAGAAACAGACAATAAACTTGGCGACGTGTTTTTATGCAAGCTTTCCTCTTCGTTTTTAAGCCTGGAATTCCATCTTTCGAAACTGTTCTCTGTTCCTTTAGAAGCTTTATTCCAGATGCTGTGCAGGCAGGTTGGTTCACATCCCCAAGGTACCGAGTACAGAAAAAGACGGCTTCTTTGCCCATCTTGCTGAAGATAGACCTGCCCGTAGCCTGTGGCTTTCTGCCCAACTCTGCTGGAACTGGCTGTTGCATCGCAAGGCTTGCCAAAATTTTGCACAATAACAAGCTCCAATCTACATAACACCTGGCCTGTACAAACCAGGTCATTATGAACTTGATCCAAGCTGTCATTCAAGCGGCTTTGTTATTCCCTTCTTAGGCTGAGCCAGTCATCCATAAGCAAGGACTGGCTTAACGCTTCCAGTACTCACACACTACTTGGGTACCAGTTTTCTTTCTCTGAGCCCTGCAAAGCAGGTGAGATCCATGTAACAAGAGGATCACAAATCGCGGAAACAAGAAGAAACAACAAAGTGATCTGGGCTAAAAACCAGCCTAACAGGTTGCTCTGAGTTCCAAGCTCCTTCGTGCTCTACATTTTTGTTTTTTTTTTTCCTGTTGCTCTTTCTTCATCTCTTACTTCAGCTTTTCTACTGAAATTGAGAAAAGCAAGTTAATTTCCTGTATTTTCCACACGTTTACTCCATATTTATTTCCTACACGTCTTTTAGGTATATATTGTCCTCCATAAGGATTTTGAAGAAAACTGAAGTCTCAAGGAAGAGAATCAAAGCCAAAACGTGTGCGCTGAAGGGAGCTGGCACTCAGCTGGCTGTAGGACAGCGAGGACTCTTCTCGCCCTCTTGCGCTGCCTCTTCTTTTCATCAGTGCTGCTCTTGGGGCTGCGGGGGGGGAGTTCGGGCTTTCACACCCAGACGCTAGATTAGCTGCATTAATGCAAAATCTACATTGGCAAATTAAGTCAGGACTTGCAGCGGTGAAGTTTGCCAGATGCTTCAACTCCAGATTAACCCTGGGGTGCAAAATGCAGCTATTCTCAGCAGAGGACAAGGCGAGGGCTGCAAGAAGGGAAACAGAGTGTAACTGCCTATGCAGGGCCAGTCAGGAGAAAAAAAGAAGTGTCGCTTGTGAAAAACTCCTGACATTTCAAGAGGTGTTTTCCATTCTGTAACAGACAAAAATGAGACCTTTTAAAACTTTTCAGTGGAAAAAAGAAGCAGGCAGCGGAAGAGCGTAGCTGGGGCTGGTGCAACCCCAGTGGATGGCCTCTGCCACTCGCTGTTGGGCACTTGGGGTAGGGCTCTCTGACCTGAGAAACATCCGAGAGAAAACCTGTTAAAAACAAGTCCTCTCTGACAAATACAACTTTTCTCACAAAACTTAGTTTGGAACATTCCTGGCCAGCTCAAGTGCAATCTCTGGTGGACTTCCCCAGTCAACTTCCAGGATGATGCTTAATAACTCATGAGAGCAATGGGCAGGACTGAACCTGGAGGCAGGAAGCTTGTGTTTCAATCTCTGATCGGATTTCATGCCGTATGATAAATATCCTCGCATCTCTCTGCCTTCATTTCTTCTCTGCTATCTCTTGCCTTTGTAAGACAAAAGCTCTCTGAGGCAGGAACGCTCGTTTGTTACACAGAGCCCAGCGTACCGAAGTTCTGGCTTCATTTGGGGTCTGTAGATGCTACGGTGAGATGAACAATCCTTGCATTAGGATTTACCGACATTTAGTATTTCCGTAAAGAAAAAATAAGATGAGACACATGAGTGACACTACTGTGTCCATTAAAACATTACATGCATTGTTCCTGTTGAATGGAAAACGTCTGGTGAGCTCATTTTCGGAGCCTGAATAGGTTATCCCCGGGGTACAGCGTTAGCGCAAAGGTCATGTATTAGTCTGAAAGGGCCTGATTGTCATTCGTTTATACCGGCTTCATGTCAGTGGAGTTATTTCTCATTCTCGGTAGTCGTAATTAGTTTCACACTCCACATAGTGTGAGAATGAACCTTCTTTAACAACGCAGAAATAAAAACTGCATGAAAAGCTCGAATAAATATTGTAATAATTTCATTGCGTGTACAGTCACCTGGTACTTGCTAAGTTGGGTATATGCGTTAATTTTTCCTGAATAACACCTAAACTTACTGACTGGGTATATAAAAAAGTGTTGGTTGTGCTGAATAACGCCTATCTGAATTTTTAAACAGTGCAGATAAACTAAACTGAGATCATTCACTTCATGTATTTAAAAAGTGATGGATTCAGTATCCACCCTGCCTCCTCTCCCTGCAATCAATAAATATTCCCTCCTTAATCGAGAACTTCAGCCAGTTTGGTGATCTCTTGCACTAATTAAATTCCTGAAAATATGACTTAGATGACTTTGAAAGTCAATGGGGCTAACGTTCCTCAGGCAAAGCTGGTAGAGAGTTTATTAGTGATTACGTGGGGTTGTTGTGGAAGTACTGGAAGCATCCTCAACACTGCATGGCGAGCAGGATAAGATTGGTGAAGGCCAGCAGGTCGAGGGATGTGATTCTCCCCCTCTACTCTGCTCTGGTGAGACCCCACCCGGAGTACTGCATCCAGCTCTGGAGTCCCCAGCACAGGAAAGACATGGACCTGTTGGAGCGGGTCCAGAGGAGGCCACAAAGATGATCAGAGGGCTGGAGCACCTCTGCTATGAGGACAGGCTGGGAGAGTTGGGGTTGTTCAGCCTGGAGAAGAGAAGGCTCCAGGGAGACCTTATTGCAGCCTTTCAGTACTTAAAGGGGGCCTACAGGAAAGGTGGGGAGGGACTCTTTATCAGGGAGCGCAGTGGTAGGATGAGGGGTAATGGCTGTAAACTGAAAGAGGGGAGATTTACATTAGATATTCCGAAGAAATTCTTTACTGTGAGGGTGGTGAGACACTGGCACAGGTTGCCCAGGGAAGCTGTGGGTGCCCCATCCCTGGAAGTGTTCAAGGCCATGTTGGATGAGGCTTTGAGCAACCTAGTCTAGTTGAAGATGTCCCTGGTCATTGCAGAGGGTTGGACTAGATGGCCTTTAAAGGTCCCTTCCAACCCAGACGAGTCTATGATTCTCTGCAAACGTCAGACGTAGAGTTTTCAACAGTAGGACTCTCCAGGCTTTAACTGCTTCGTAGTTCCCGGACCCCGAGTATTTGGAGCACTCCCAGAGGTGCCTGCCTGGCCCCATCCCTGCAAACATTCTGCGATTCTATGAAAAATGCGGAATTGGGAATTTG